>CM052663.1:84114876-84153195 GCA_028533165.1 Leontopithecus rosalia
TTCATAAGTTGCTCAGCAGCATGACTTTTTGAAAATGAGTGATATACTGCAGAAGATCCCATTAGCCAGCCCTGCGGGCCTGCAGAGTTAGTATCACAGTGGACAGGCCTGTATGCCTCCATTAGCATTGCATGAAGTTCATTGAAAACCCCTAGGCAGTTTCCCTAGCACAAAGCGATAACGTTTTAGCAACAGTCTTTCCAGCAATTTGAAGTGAAACCCCTCAATGATAAAACAAGAATGAAGCAGGCAGGCAGATAATTACATTGGGAATGAACTCTCAAATAGAAGGTTCCTGGCCTGGGCCTGCCCCGCAACAGAAGCAGGACAGGAAATAAAGGGAGGAAATAGCATCCCTTTATGAGGCTGAAGCAAGTCCGCTGTCAAGGGGAACATATTTGTATGGTTAAATACGGAGTCTGAACAGGGCAAACTGTGTGTATCTTTTTTTTCTTGAGACAAGATCTTGCTGTGTTGCCCAGGTTGGAGTGCAGTGGCACAATCGCAGCCTGGACCTCCTGGGAGCAAGTGAGCCTTCCACCTCAGTCTCCTGAGTAGCTGGGACTACAGGCATGTGCCATCACGTGTGGCTAATGTTTTATTTTTCTTGTAGAGATGAGGTCTCAAGATGTTGCCCAGGCTGGTTTTAAACTTCTGGGTTTAAGTGATTCCCTCTCAAAAGTAGTGGGATTCCAGGCATGAGCCATGCCCGCTCAGTCTTTGTTTTTGCTTTCTCACTTATTAGCAATGTCACCTTGGGAAGATTTCTTCCTCTCCCTACGTAGCAGGTACCTGAAAAGGGCACAGTCCTGAAATCGGCATCAGGGGATTGCTGTTAAGGATTAAATGAATAATTCCAGCAAAATGTGGACTTAATATAATGCCCCAGTGTAAAGTTAGTGCATGCTAAAAGGAACTTTTACTATGACATGCTCATTGATGGCCTTGGTGAACATGTCTATGTATGGTGCAGCTTAAGATTCAACAATGATTGCCAGGCGCGGTGGCTCACGCCTATAATCCCAGCACTTTGGGAGGTCGAGACGGGTGGATCACAAGGTCAAGAGATTGAGATCGTCTTGGTCAACATGGTAAAACTCCGTCTCTACTAAAAATGCAAAAATTAGCTGGGCATGGTGGCACATGTCTGTAGTCCCAGCTACTCAGGAGGTTGAGGCAGGAGAATTGCTTGAACCCAGGAGACGGAGATTGCAGTGAGCCAAGATCACGCCATTGCATTCCAGCAACTGGGTAAAAAGAGTGAAACTCTGTTTAAAACAGCAACAAAAAAGATTCAACAATGATCTACGGAGAAGCCTAAGAATTAATTTTAACTTAGTGGGAAGCTCCCTAGGGACACAGTTTGGTTTGAAGGCAGAATCTGGAGTCAAATAGGCCTGTATTTGCTCACAGATGGCTCCCTTACTAGTAGGTTACCTGAGTTAGATCTTTAATGTAGGAAATACCAGTTTCCTAATGCGGAAAGTCGGAATAAAGTTAAAATGCTTAGGGAGTGCTTGGTTTACAGCTTAGTACTTGATAACTGTTAGCTAAGACATTTTACTTTCTACTTCATTTATTTCCTAACAAAGAATATAAAAATCAGACATAGCTAAGCTTTTTAGCAACTCTTTCCTTTATGTAAATGTCTCTCAAATCTACATCCCTAAATCGAATTCCCGCACTAGGCTCTAGATCTCTATTGTCAAAACTTCCAATCCAATGGCTTGCCAAGCTGTCACAAAGCCATGTCACATGGAGCTCACCAGATCCTTCCTTTCCCTCTGGTCTTCCTTAATGGACCCAGCTTTGCCCAACACCCAAGAAGTTCTTCTAGATTCCAGACTTCTCACTTCGAGCATCTGTTAGAAAGTCTGGATGGTTCTACCTCTAAAACTCTCTTACCTCTTCCCCAGGTTGAGCTGTCTCTATTGCTTACTTGAATCATTGAACACATCCACCTATCATGTCTTGCTGTTCTGATCTTACCTTCCACCTGCAGTGCCTGTCAGTGCAAGTGGGTCATATCATTATCCACTGTTTATCAGATAAAATTTGAATTCTTTTGTGTGCCATGCAAGCACTTTATGCCTTAAAGCAGCAGTCCCCCTCCTTTTTGGCACCAGGGACTGGTTTCATGGAAGACAATTTTTCCAAGGACTGAAAGTGTGGGGGATGGTCTCGGGATGATTCAAGAGCATTACATTTATTGTGCACTTTATTTCTATTATTACATTGTAATATAGAATGAATAATTATACAATTCACCATCATGTAGAGTCAGTGAAAGCCCTGAGCTTGTTTTCCTTCAACTAGATGGTCCCATCTGGGGTTGATGAGAGACAGTGACAGAGCATCAGGTATTAGATTCTCAAAGGGAGTGGGCAACCTAGATCCCTTGCACGTACAGTTAAAAGGGTTTGTGCTTGAGAATCTAACGTCACCACTGACCTGACAGGAGGTAGAGCTCAGGTGGTAATGTAAGTGATGGGGTGGGGTGGCTTCACTGGCTCACCTGTCACTCACCTCCTCTATGAAGCCTGCCTCCTAAGGCCACAGGCCAGTACCACTCTGTGGTCCCAGACTTGGGGACTGCTGCCTGAATGGATCACATTTCCACACTCACCTGCTAGCTCTTGTTTTCTTCCAGAGCTTTCATGGCACTTCTCTACAGGGCCTGTCCTCTTGCTGTTGGAAGTGTCTTTCTGAAAGAACCCTGCTCATCACCAAGATGCAGGTCAAATGTCACAGCCTCTGGGACATTCTCCAATCATCCCCTGCTCACACATACTTCATTAGACCAATTATTCCTTTATCTCTCATTCCGATACTCCCTGAACACTTCGGGAGTACAAAGACGTTTTTACTTTTTAGTTTTATTTTTCAGGTTGTCTTTGAAACTGAAACAACTGGCACATAGATTTCACTGAATATCAGAGAAAAAGTGAATGAATGAGTGAATTGTAGCATGTTCTACAGGTCACTCCAACAGCAGGATGGTTTAGACTTGATGCATATAGGCCTGGCTTCAGGGACAAACTTACCCTCACTGCCTCCTACTTTAGAATCGTGGAACATTCACACAATTTTGGTATTTGGATCAGGATTTCCTAGATTACAATAATAATCATGCTATAGAAATTTATGTCCTATATAAATATACTTGTTTATTTTTCATATGGAATATGTATGCAGCCTGATTTTAACTTAACCTGTGATAAACAATGATAACTTTTCAACATGATTCAGACAGACACATAAAAGCAAACCTTTTTTTTTTTTTTTTTGAAATGGAGTCTCGCTCTGTTGCCCAGGCTGGAGTGCAGTGGTGCGATCTCGGCTCACCACAACCTCCACATTCAAGCAATTATCTGCCTCAGCCTCCCGAGTAGTTGAGATTACAGGCACCCATCATCATGCCCATTTAATTTTTGTATTTTTTTGTTTTTTAGTAGAGATGGGGTTTCGCCATCTTGGCCAGGCTAGTCTCAAACTCCTGACCTCATGTTCCACCCACCTCAGCCTCCCAAAGTGCTGGATTACAGGAATGAGCCACTGTACCCAGCACCATAAGACATATTTTTTAACAGAGAAATATCAATACATTGTTTGTGTTACAATTATGAAAGAATACTTAAATGTAATTGGCTTCTAATATTCCAGAGGTTTATTGAAAAAAAGGAAATGTAAGGTTTATCAGACTTCAAAATCTGTAATGCTATTAATAATCTACAGTTCATTATATGCCTGCTGTGTGCCTGGTACTATTCTGAGTTCCTGGATTCCTCTTCTTGGTGATTCAGTGAGTTTTACATTATTATCCCATTTTCACTGATAAGAAAACATCCTTAACATAAAAGCACTAAAAACAGCTAACACTTGGGAGGCCAAGGTGGGTGGATCACATGGTCAAGAGATCAAGACCATCCTGGCTAACATGGTGCAACCCCATCTCTACTAAAAATACAAAAAATTATCCTGGCATGTTGGCATGTGCCTATAATCCCAGCTACTTGGGAGGCTGAGGCAGGAGAATCACTTGAACCCAGGAGGCGGAGGTTGTAGTGAACCGAGACCACACCACGGCACTTCAGCCTGGTGACAGAGCAAGACTTCATCTCAAAAAAAAAAAAAAAAAGCTAACACTTATTATTTGACTCTTAAATGTCAAGCATTAAGTGTTTTATGTGTATTAAGCATTTAATTCTCTTGCCAACCCTATGCAATAAGTCTGAGTACTTACACCCATTCTGCAGAGTGGGAAACTGAGACTTGAAGGGCTAAAGAACTAGTTTGCTGGTCTCATGACAAGAAAGTGGTGGATCAAGAATCCAGACATGATGTGGAGCTGGAGGCCACCATACTTTCCATCTTGATGCTGAACTTCCACTTTGAACTGAGCCTCAGGCAGTTTAGATAGTTTGCCTGCATTCACATGATCCAGGAAAACAGGAGAATTGAACTTCTAACTCAGGTCAGGGCCCAGGTTTAAAAAGGAAACCAGCTTCATCAATTACAAAGAGAATCAAAGCCTCTTGTGCCAGCTGTAGCTTTGCTGCTAACTAGCTGCGATCTGGGAAAATCACTTACCTTCCTGGGCCTTTAATACCTTCTCTGTCAGCCACAAATTGCTGAGGTGTTAGTCAGTAATACATAAATTGTGTGTCCCAGTACTCTGGATTGTAGTGACTAGCTTTGAGTTAAACTGCAACTATTTCTTACCAAAAATTTAAAATATAAAAATCACCAATGACTTTCTTATATGAATACCATCGGAGTCAATGGTACCCATGCTGTCTCCTCACTGCCGTTCTACTGAGCATATCTGAGTACGAGAAAAAGAGAGCAGAAGCTGCTGGGCTGGAACTGAGGAGTGGGTGTAGGAGTGGGGACGGTGATTGAGAAACCTGGGTCAAGGTCATTTTCTGACCCAGGTATCTGCTCCATTATGCATATATATACTTGCTGTCCTCCCCCATCACACAGCTCCAGCAGTACCCCCCACCTATGCACAGCTTAGCATCACCTCCACATATCAAGGCTCTAGCAGCCCCTGCACCTACATACAGCTCCAGCATCTCCACCACCTATGCATAGTTCAGCATCCCCTCCACATACCCAGGGCTCCAGCCTCACCTCCACCTACACAGAGGGCAAAAGTAAGGATAAAGGGGAAACAGTTCTTTGACATCATAAAGCACAACAAACATTAATCTTTTGACTATGATTATTATTGGTAGGAATTCCATATGAATCCTTTCACTGGTGTACTTAAATGATAATTTATTCAGCAAATTAGTCAATTCTTATATTGCCAAGAGATTTTGATCTATTCAGAACTTTTAAAAATAACTCATTATTAGTTAGGTACGTTGATACATTGACTATGAGTAATTCATAGTATCTTATAAATTACCTTAATACCTATGATGCATGTTGCATGAATACATAAGTTGTTGTGATTAATCTGTTTGACTTTAGAAAACTACATTTTCACATTAGAAGCATTGTGGTTGGGTTTTTCTATATTCCTCAGCCATCGGGGGGTCAGTTCCATTTATCATCATAATCCTAACTGCTGTTTTTTTGGTGCTTCCTGTGTACCCATCACTGTGTTGAACATGAGCTCCAGAGGCTAATGAACACTGTCCTCACCTGGAGGAGAATATACCCAAATTGAAGGAACCAGGGAAACAAACACATAATTGCAGCATAATATGGTAAGTATGATACCAGAGGAAACTGTAGGATGTTAAGAGTGAGCGACAGGGCACGCAGAGCTATTTAACTGGTGTGGGTAGAAAAGGTTTCCTGGACAGATGCTGCTGCAGCTGGATCTTGTAGGTGGAGGTAGATACATAAGGGATAACAAGGGGGCATGCCAAGTACAGAAACCATCATAAACAAGGGGGTAGCATGAATAAAGTCACAAAGTGCAAGGAGATATAACCAGAGATGGGCTGCCAGAATCCAGGAGAGAAGCAGAAGATGAAGCTCAATGGACAGACTGAATCAGGTCAGGGCGTGGAAAGCTGGGCATAGCGTGTTGATCAAGAATCAATTCCCAGGAAACCAGCGACATATTAGCTACGTCCAAACCATGTGATCGTGTGCCCTTCAGGGAGACACGGGAAGGCCTTTGTCTGTGACTCTGGCTTCTCGCTGGTTCTGGCTTCTGGTCCTTCAAACCCTTAGGAAAGTTGTAATCATGGTATAAATTTTATATAAGTGAAATGGGGCCAGAGAGGCTAAGTCAATAGCTCCCAGTCCCACAATTGCTAAGATACAAATTTAGAATTCTAAAAGAGCACAGGATGGGTCAAAAGCCAAGCTCTTTATCCCACATGGGACTATTCTGAATTCACCAGAATTAAAATTCCCAAACAGAAGGGTTGCTTCTCAACTGAGGGCAAGACAATGAGAAAAGAGATAATGAAAACAGCAAGAGTAAGAAGAAATGGCCATCAGATAAACAGAATTAATTATGTAGTGTGTGAAGGGTCAAGCAATGATTACTCCCATCCCTGAGAGGCTAGTCCAAGATCATCAAATTAGACGTGTCTGCAGAACAAGTGAGCTATTGATCTCAGTGCCTCTGGACATTGTGGTCATTGTGTCTGCTTCTACTGTGAAAGTTGCAGCAGTTCACTATGGTACTTTAGAGATTTAAAATTTCATGCTTTTCTGATTTTAATTATACAATGCATTAAATTCCTTCAGCTAACATTGGGGCAGGCACAGATTCAGCAGCTATAACTCTCTTATTGTGAGTTCTAAGATCCCTTGTGTGAATTTGGTCTTTGTTTCTCCCCCTAGTATTCTTGATGGGTGTATTAGTTCATTCTTGCATTGCTGTAACGAACTCCCTGAGACTGGGTAATTCATGAAGAAAGGATGTTTAGTTGACTCAGAGTTTGGCAGGCTTAACAGGAAGGATGCCTGGAGGCTTCAGGAAACTGACGATCATGGTGGAAGGGGAAGGGGAAGCAAGTGCCTTCTTCACATAGCAGCAGAAGAGACAGAGAGTAAGGGAGGGAAGCACCACACACTTTTAAACCATCAAATCTTATGAGAACTCACTATCTCGAGAACAGCATGGGAGAAATTCACCACCATGATCCAATCACTTCCCGCCAGGTCCCTCCCCACAATGTTGGGAATTATAATTTGACATGAGATTTGGGTGGGGACACAGAGCCAAACTGTATCAATGGGCTTTGGTGCATTCTGTAGGAAATCTGGAAAGTAGATCAGAACAGATGAGCATGGAAAACATATTCTATGTGCTAATCCCAAGCATACACACACCCATGTAGCCCCTCATAAGCTCCCTTACCTGAGCCTCACAGGGCATTCAGAATTGTGTTCAGTGTGGGGTGGGGGAGACAAAGTGGCCTTTCTGTCTCAAAATTGGACAATCAGTATGGGGCATGGCTGTGACTTGAATGAGGTGCACCTGACCCCAGAGCCATGCTCCTAACCATTGCCAATTCTTGCCTTTTTATAAAAGATGCTCAATGCTAATGTTAGCTCTCTCTTGGCTCTGGCAGAAAACAGATCAGGCTGTTCCAAAGGATCATTAAGCCACATGAGAGACCACTTAGTGGACTTTGTTATGTCAGAATATTTAATTCCATAGGAATGCAGCTCAAAATAGGTATGGCTTTTATTCAAGTAACCATAGCAATCATAGAAACCAAAAGATTAGTATTTGCATAATAAATCATAGTTTATCTGGGACTTTAAAATACACCCTGTAGGGTATGTGTTACTATTAGTCTCATTCCACAGATGCAGAGAGTCGGGGGGTGCAAATCTCAGACAGTGTCAAGAATCAAGAGTTTCCTACAAATATCATTTATCAAAATTAATAGGCCACAAATAATCTGAGCATATTTTAAGTAAAAGTTGGATCACATTTACAACCGTGCTACATTCAAATATCACTGCATGGTTTTGGTAGCTGCATTTGCATAGGGTTTAAAATCAAGTTGTTAAACATATGGCCACGCTGAAGTGACAGTATTTATATTGCATTGCAACATTTAAAAATTGAGACTGGAGCATCTGACTTCTATTTAATGCTGCTCTGCATCTATTGACTGCTTGTTATTTGCTAGTATGCTGCTCAATACCATGAACACCTTCTATGTGGCATGTACCCATAAATGTATATGCAGCACATCTGCCATTATTTATCGCCTCCACTATAAAATAGCAATTATCAGTCCAGGTGCAATGGCTCACACCTGTAATCCCACTACTTTTGGAGGCCAAGGTTGGCAGATCACCTGAGGTCAGGAGTTCAAGACCAGCCTGACTAATATGGTGAAATAACATGCCTTAAAAATAAAAAAGTTAGGTGGGCAATGGTGGCACACACCTGTAATCTTAGCTACTCAGGAGGCTGTGGCAGGGGAATCACTTGAACCTGGGAGATGGAGGTTGCAGTGAGCCAAGATGGAGCCACTGCACTCCACCCTGGGTGACAGAGAGATACTCTGTCTCAAAAATAAAATAGCAATAATAATAGCAATTACCTATGAGCAATGTGGTGAGGAACAACTAGGGCAGATAATATAAATAAGGTGCTTAAGGGAGAGTCTGACAAAGGATGGAAACCTGGCACAAAATAGGTATTTGTGCTATGAGTACATAGAAGAAAGGTGTGCAGCCCACACTGCAGGCATAGGGGGAGTGATGGCCCTTGGGAAGAACTTTAAAGTGTAAAGAGGGATGCTTTAGAGGGACCAGCAGGTAGAGTGATGTTGCTGGCCGTCACAGTGGCAACGGCACTATGCAAATCCTGCTCCACTTTTCCCTGCTCTGAAGAGACTGAGCTACAGAAAGGTAATAAGATGGAATTAATGCCCTGTTTCCTTGCAGTTTCCCAAACACAGCTGCCCCTCTGCCTTTTGCTTTTCAGGATTATAGACAGATGATATGCATAGGCCATTTCACAATTGGATTTGCTCACAATGACTCTGCAGACAATAGATTTTTAAATTAAGGCAACTGAAGTCAACACAGCATTCCAGTGTGGAGAATACTTAACAATCTACATTTGAAAATGCTGAATCTATCTATTAAAACATTTATAGATAGCACTTTCATTTTCTAGCATTTTACTTCCATTTTTTCTTCATTAAAACCAATTCCCCTGACTGTGTGCAATGTGCAGCAATTTTGTCAGCAGTTGGCAAATTGGATTCTTAATATTTAATCTAATTGGGAACAACATTACACAACTCACACCGAACAAGCCATTTAGTTGTCAGATCATTAGAAAACCATAAACACCTTTCTGATCAATGTCTTATTTTTATAGTGTGGTGTGAAGATCCGAGTTTTTTTAGAAAATTACTAGTCTCGAATTTAATGTGTACATATGTGTCTTAAAAATTACTAAAGAATCACTATGTGTGATATTTTTTAAAATGTGAGACATTGTTAAGTAAAATGAGCGTGAGCTCCACAGTCAGGGTCAACCTAGATTCACACACTGGCTTTGTAAGTTGTAAACTCTGAGATCATGGCTAAGAAGTGACTCCTGAGAGTTCCTGCTTTCATGTGAAAATGCTGAATAGAACTACAAAAACAATTTTGGAATGAGATACCACCTACTGGATATGATTGCTGACAAGATTAAATTATAGAATAAAATACATGTCTGATATATATTAAGTGCACCATATGATCACTACAGAAATAGTAGTCACAGTGAATTAAGTAATAGGTATTATTGTCATTATTAGGGTTATTTCTTTCTATTAATATCATTATAATGTCAACAGCATATCTTCTCATTTTCCCTCAGAATTAAGCCACAGTCCAGAGTTACAGGAGACAAACAGATGGAGGAATGGGAGAGGATGGTTAAATTCTGTGTGTTGTTTTCAATTTTATGTAATTTCTTTTTTTTTTTAAACTTGATGTCTTTGATTGCTTTAAGACTTGGCTCTCAGATCTGGCAGAAATAGCTTTTGGAGATAGAATTTTAGCTTGTTAAGGATCAGATGTGGAGAAAGTTTATCTCCCTTGCAAATTGCTGATTATAGATTTAAGCAAGAGAAGGATGGATTTAAGCACTAGAATGATGCAAGAAGTAAAAATAAATGAAAATGGACTGGGGATTTACAAAGGAGGGAAAGTCCGGTGAACTCACTCAGGAGTAGAGAGGAAGCAGCAAGTTTCACTGGGCTGGAACCCACTTAGAGGACAGTACCAAGCAGGTACCCACAATGGACAGGAGACCTTGATGAATAGGAGAGCTTCTGTAGCCCTGAAGACTTGTGGCTGGAAGTCTGCTCTCAACCCAACTGGATTCAACATAACTTTCCATGGTGTTCTAGACGGCTTTGTTGTGGAGGCCTTTCTAACCCTGGAACCAAAGCCTGATCATCCTCCTGTGGTTTTACATTGACCTAATTTCTCCAAATCCTGCCTGTTCTGTCCCTGACACAAGTCTCCCATCCCAACTCAACTGCATCTCCATTCTGTGCCTTCGCCTTACCAAATCCAATGCACAGCCAGCCAGGTAATTGTTCCAGGATTTTTCTCAACAGAGATCCCAGTAAAGAGAGTACATCTCCTCTTGGGAACTGCTCTGCCATTTCCCCGACTCAAATGCTATTACTATTTCTATATAAAAGGAAAGAAAGAATAGAGGATGATTCTGAGCTTTCCAGTGACTTAAATAAACAGATTTTTTCAAATGGTTTTAGATCCCATAAAGATGGACATGATTAAATATTTAGATATGATTAAATATCTGGAGTCTAACAGCCTGGGCTCAAATCCTAGAACCATCATTCACAATCTACCTAATATTGGGCCAGTTCCTCGTCTCTCTATGCCTAAGTTACCTCATCTCTAAAATGAGGGATAACTAATAGATTCCTGGTAGGGTGCTAGCAAAGAGCAAATTAGATAATGTGTGCAATAACTTAATATGGGAGCTAGAAAATAGTAAATACTCAAAATAATATTTTAGCTAATACTATTCTATTAATTGACTCCGATCTGAATATTAGCCATAGAACCACTTCCGTTATATCACTAAACTCACTGCCATGATCCCTGGAAATAACTGTTATGTAGCAAAGAGAACTTTAGGCTTGGAGTCTTGAATCCAGCATCTAATAGTTACTAGATGGACAATCCTAGGCAAGTCACTTTCAGCCTCTGAGCCTCAGGATTCCATTCTATGCTAGAAATTAACAAGTTGCAGAAGTGTTTTTATAAATATTAAATGAAACAAGAGGGTGAAAGTGCTTTGGGGCAGAGAGAACACTACAGAACCTCTAAATAATGTTGCATTAATCGATGCATCAATGATAATTGTCAGAAAGTGCAAATAAGGGACCTTGGAAAGGTTGCATGGGCACTCCATTCTCCCAGCCCTCCTGGCTCAGATCCTATAAGTGATGCCAAGCAAAGATTAGAGAAGCACCCCCACCCCCGGAAGATATTCTGGCAGCCGTGAGCAATCATCAGTTTCTTTGAACACTCTCTTGGGAATGAGAATGAGATTAGCATGGAGCAGGATTCCCTGTGCTACCTAGAGAAACCAATTAAAGAGGCAGAGGGGATGGCAAAAGTCAGTGAGAAGTAAGATTCATTTCCAATAATACATATCCAGAACAGATTATATTACAGTGAACAGTACAGTCTATGTGCTACTACACCTACAGACAAAGAGCATGTCCGCACCTGGAACAATCTGAAGACTTGGTTCCAATAGGGTTTCATTGTCGTGTCTACTCTGGGAGTAGAAGATCTGCAGTGGAATGGTGGCAGTGTGTTGCTGGTTGACAATTGAAATGTCAATAACGACCATAACATTTTTTATGAAGACACTACCAATAAGACTTAGAACCACTGGGGGGATGGTTAGATAAAAGAGGACACATCTTATCAATTCTGAGACAAGCATTCTTCAGACTATATTTTAATAACATTCATGCTCATGATATTTATTGAGTTCCAGGGGCTTGCACAGATGCTGAAGGTTATAGCATGAAGGCGCACATGTCTGCCTTCACCAGACCCTCAGCCTGTAGTGAAGACAGATGACCATCTTCAGTGAGATTGGCATTGCACTAATGGAGAAAGGAAAAGGTGTAGGTAAGGGCTGTAGGGTAATGCCTCTCTGAGCCAGGAACCTTCATTCTGAATCCTAAAGAGTGGCCAAGGGAAAGCATCAAAAAGTCATTTATCTGATGTGCTGCCTTTCTCAGTCATTTGGGCAACAAATACCTAGACTTGTCTGATGTATTTATGAAGAAGACGGTGCTTAGAAAGCACTACCATTTCTAAGCCCTGTTAAACAGCCAGTGATGGGTTGCAGGTTGGTGAGTGAAAACCTGATCTCTAAATTCAGATTAAATCACAGGAATCTTTGACTTGGTAGTAGTTGCAATGGGCATATTCATGTAGCCTAAATCATGTTCTTGGAAGAGAGCCATAATCCTAACCATCTTATAAAGGGGGAAACTGAGGGATGAGGACACATAATAAGTAGACTGCAAAGCTTTCCAGGATTTTGGGCTATGAGTCAACCAGCTGCTTCACTGTGTGGTTGCGTGACTTTGGTCAAATAACACAAACCTTTGCTGCCTTGGTTTCCTCATAGACATGACAGTATAATGTCACCTTTGAGCTGCAAAGGTTAAATGAGATAATCTTTCTAAGTGTTGCCTGTCACCAACCTAACCAGCGTCATCACCACCATCATCAACAGCATCATCGCCATTAAGACCTGAGAAACATACCCACTTGGGTCAAGAGTCTGGAAATTTTGCCCATAATCTATATTTATGTAAATGGTAACTAAATGAAATAATGTGCTTCATGGCTAGAATTATCAATATACTTCTGGATAGTCATATCTAGACAACAAAATGGTACAACTGAAACAGCTCTTAGCGTAAGTGTAGGAAAAACTGATTTGGAATCCCAATATTGTTCTCTGCAAAGTGGGAAAAAGGTATTTCCTCTAGCCTTCCATGTGCAGTTATTCATTTGTTCTATGATGTATTTCTTTTTTTTTTATTGCCATGAGGTGTGTTTTATTTTTGTTATTCATACAAATAATTTTCTATAATATCCCAGGGCAAACCAGAGAATTTGGCAGTCTGATTGGGGGGCTCCCTTCAGAGACCCACAGGCCAGTGGCATTGGTGCGGAGTGCCCAGGTTCACAGTGCAGCTTGTGGCTCGTGTCCATCTCACAGGTGGCTCTTCCTCCACATCGGGACTGGGGTCTCGAAGATGACAGGGGCAGGAAATCTTCCAGGCTCTTAGGAAATTTCACTCTGCTTTTCCTGCTCAATGGTCTCTTTGGTCGGCAGGGTGTTCTACTCCTGCGTCTCCATTTTCTTCAGCTTGGCCTTACCGAAGCTGGCGATTTCTCCCATGTCTGGTTTGTCTACCATTTTCTTAAAACAATCCCTATGGTCCTGCTCCAAGCCCAGGCTCCTGATGCTCCCACTCACATTGCTGCAGCAAGAGACCTGATGTATTTCTTTACACAACAGTATTCACTGAGTTTCTGCCCATGTCTGAGGTGCTGAGGATGTCTCAGTGTTCATGACCTGCCTCTCATTGCCTTCATGGAGCTTTTGTAGCAGTGGCGACAAAGTAGGAAGAGAAAAAGCTGAATGTTACTATGAAATGGCCATGGGATAAAGACAAGAAACTGAAGGGATTCTTTCAGGCCGTCTCTTAAATGTAAGAGATTCTTATTTCTGTATCAAAAATTACCTCTCTCTGCCAAACGATGACACTATCAATGGAAGTCATATTTAACTCCCACCTCTTCACACTAAGTATAATTGGTAGACTTAAATGGGTGAAAATTTAGTATTTACAGAAATATGATAACTAAGATGACTTCCGAATGTGTGAGCAATGAGACTTTAGGGGAAAATAAAAACTGAATCCATGTAGATGCAGTTCTTGAATTAACCAAAAAATGTCTGTGCATAGGAGCAAAGATAGAATTAATTCTACTATTACTTCTAATTAAAGCTATACTAAAAATAAGGGGAAAAATAAAAGCAGGAGAAGGAAAAAATGAGAGCTACCATTTATTTAATATTTACCATATGTCAATCACTCTACATTCATTAACCGTAAGAATGACCATAGAAGTCACATGGGGCTAGCAATATGTTCTGCTCGCAATCACAAATTAGTGTCGCACAGCACCCACTTACCAAAGGGTGAACACTTCAGAATTAGAGATGTGGGCTAAAATTTGAGCTCTAATGATTTCTCTTAGGAAAGATGCCTAGCTTATCACATCCCCTGTTGGCTCCTCTGCAGAGTGGGGCTCATACTTAGAAATGTTCACACATGCTAGAAAAGTTAGAAAAGATGATGCTTGCAAAAACTGAACACTTTATACAGCACAGAGTACTTGCTCAATAAATATTCCTTTTCCTTTCCTTTCACCTGCACACTGGATTTCTTGCCTTCTAAGGTTTGCTACAGGCCACTCTAGAGACCCTGTTCAATGCCCTGCTCCTCCTGGATTTACACACACACACACACACACACACACACACACACACACACACACGGAGAGAGAGAGATTTATGAATAGAATGCTGTCCCATCAAACAAGACAATGCAGCCAAGAAACTACTTACCAGGCACTAGTAATATACTCCTTGAGAAAATGAAATTAAACTAAAATAGAAAATAAAACCATTTCTAAATTTCCAACAATAAACATAAGTTGATATGAGTTGAATGCATTTGCAGGTGATGACAAATATGTGCCTACTTACCTGGCTAACACAGAATGCGCTGTGTCTGCAACTGCCATTAATAACCACACAGCTGAATGCTAGTAATTTGGTCTCCATGGGAACAGAAGGTAATATCTGCACTACTGTTCCTAGATGGATCTTTTATTATTTCAATATTTGAAAAGTGATTTTTCAAGATGATAGAAACTGTAAAATACATTCAATTATGTATAACATGGGAGATGGAAAGTGTGGGGTTTTGAATACTCCTTTGGCTTTGCTTATTTTTCAGGGAGAAAAGAAAATGACATTGATGGGGAGAACAGGTTGATATTTTAGAGGAAAGGATCACAATTCCCAGATCTCCTGTAATTTCTAACATTGTTAAACCTGGAACCTGTCCCTGGCAGCTTTCATCATAGGTGTCGATTTACTGCCTTGAGTCATTTCACAGAGGTCCACCAGGTACCAACGAATGCCCAGGACCCTAGTGAATTCACTCGGCAATTCACTTGGCAATCACACATTGAGGATCACAAAATCTGGGTAAATATTTGAGTTGGAGATTGAGAAAATACCAGAGAAGCGTGGTCTAAGATAACAAATAGACCAAGCCATCCCATTCCTCAACTAGTTAAAACAGAAAACCAGGGCCATCCTTGAATGTTTTTTCCCTCTCACCCAGACCTGTTTATTCTCCCTCTTAAATGACTCACTTTACATCCCTCCCCCATTTTCTGTTGCATTAGCACAGATCAGGTTCTCCTTTAGAATACTGCAAATGCACATTTTGACTAGTCTGCTCTTTCCCTCTAGGACTCATGTTCTGGTAGACACAAAAACAGATGCATATGTACTAATGATAAGCAGTACATATGAACTATTCATAGACAACAGCTAATGAAAGGCTGACCTTCTGCCCTGCACTATCTTATGGATTTTAATATATTAACTAATTTGCTTCTCAGCGCAAACACACTAATTGTTCTTGTTAATGTTATTTCTATTTTACAAATGACTGACTCATATACAAATAGGGCGATTTGCCTAAAATCACACAGACATATGCATGCATAAGCACACACGTGCATACACACACAGACACACACACACACATGCACTCATGTGCAGAAAGTAACAGAGCAGAGAGTAGAACACAAGCAATCTGGGTCCACAGCCCATGATTCATTGCACATGGTGGGCACTAAAACAGGTATATAATTTGAAATGCTTGGTTTGCCCAGAGGTGACAATATTATAACTACAGCACCCTTGGTTGGGTCACCTTTCTAGCCAGGAGTCTAGGACAGACCCGCTGTTTCTTTCTGAGCCCTAGGCAAGTGTAATTCAAATGTCACTCTAATCAGCAACTGACCTGCAACTCTCTCCTCTGGGGCACCCTGGGAAGGTCCTGCTGTGATCAACTGCTAGTGAGACTCAAAAAGCATTATTGTTGAGCCTGGAGCCTCTGAAGCCGCACTGCCAGCTGTGTATCCCACACGGCTGCCTACCAGCTGGTTCCTTGAGCTTTACGGGCTTCAGTTTCTTCATCTTAAAAACGAGATCATTAATGAACTGCCTTATAGGTTGTCATTTTATTTAAATAGTAAATAAATGCACAGAGCCTAGAAATAACTAACACATTGTAAGTGTTTGGTAAGTATCGATGAGGAAGATGAGGGGGATAATAATGATGCTATTGGTGGAGAAATTGAACCTGAAAACTGCTGTCACTTCTAAACCACAAGAACTCCCCCTGAAAAACTATCTCGAGGCCTGTGTTCTTATTGCCAGAGTAAATTTCATCTCATGGTTTACAAGAAAATAGGAAATAGAACAAGTAACTGCATGTATATAAATGTTCAAAATCCCACATAAAAAAGAAAACAAAAGGGACCACTGCTTCAGCCAACAAGAAGAAACAGAGTCCAAATGTACTCACCTGTCTAAAATAACTAAAATCTAGATGATATAGGTGAACGTGTTTTTCAGGCTTTGGATATCAGGCTACATAGACTAAAAATGAAGTGAGACCTTCTATTGTCTGTTCTAATATACTTCCTGAAGGGAGTTTCCGGGCCATGATGCAGAATGGTGAAACCCAGGCGAGCTCTGGCAGACTCTTTGTATTAGTCATTTCTTGCATTGCTACAAAGAAAATGCCTGAGACTGGGTAATTTAGAAAGAAAAAAGGTTTAACTGTGATCTTTTCCTTTAAAATATCAACCTATTCTCCCCACCAGCATCATTTTCTTCTCTCCCTGAAAAATAAGCAAAACCAAAGGAGTATTCAAAACTCCACACTTCCTGTCTCTCATGTTGTGCATAATTGAATGTATTTTACAGGAAGCATACTGGCTTCTGTCTCTGGAGAAGCCTCAGGAAATGTACAGTCATGGAAGAAAAAGGAAAAGCAGACACCTCTTACATGGCAGGAGTAGGAGCAAAAGAGAGAGAACAGGGAAGTGTCACTGCTACACACTTGCAAACAACCAGATCTCTGGAGAACTCACTTACTATCCAGTACCAAGGGGGATGGTGCTAAACCACTCAGGAGAACTCCACCCTCATGATCCAGTCACCTCTCAGCAGGCCCCACCACCTCCAACACTGGGGATTAGAATTCAACATGAGATCCCACTTGTCTATTTTGGCTTTTGTTGCCATTGCTTTTGGTGTTTTAAATCATGAGGTCCTTGCCCATGCCTATGTCCTGGATGGTACTGCCTAGGTTTTCTCCTAGAGTTTTTATGGTGTTAGGCCTCATGTTTAAATCTTTAATCCATCTAGAGTTAATTTTTGTATAAGATGTAAGGAAGGGGTCCAAGTTCAGCTTTCTGCATATGGCTAGCCAGTTTTCCCAACACCATTTATTAAATAGGGAATACTTTCCCCATTGCTTGTTTTTTTTTTTTCAGGTATGTCAAATATCAGATCATTGTAGTTGTGTGGAATTCTTTTTGAGGCCTCTGTTGTGTTCCATTGGTCTGTATTGCTGCTTTGCTACCAATATCATGCTGTTTTGATTATAGCAGTCTTGTAACATAGTTTGAAGTCAGTTAGTGTGATGTCTCCAGCTTTTTCCTTTGTTTTGCTTAGAATTGTCTTGGTTATATGGGTTCTTTTTTGGTTCCATATGAAGTTTAAAGTGGTTTTTTCCAATTCTGTGAAGAAAGTCATTGGTAGCCTGATGGGGATAGCACTGAATCTATAAATTGGACTGGGCAGTATGCTATTTTCAAAATATTGATTCTTCTTAACCATGAGCATGGAATGTTTTTCCATCTGTTTGTGTCCTCTTAGATAAGTGGGATCTAATTAAACTTAAGAACTTCTGCACAGCAAAAGAAACTATCAATAGAGTGAACTAGCAACCAACAGAATGGGAAGAAGTTTTTGCAATCTACCCATCAGACAAAGGGCTAATATCTAGAATCTACAGAGAACTTAAACAAATTTACAAGAAAAACAAACAAACAAACCCATTCAAAAGTGGGCAAAGATTATGAACAGACACTTTTCAAAAGAACACATTTATGCAGACAACAAACATATGAAAAAATGCTCATCATCACTGGTCATTAGAGAAATGCAAATCAAAACCACATTGAGATACCATCTCATGCCAGTTAGAATGGCGATCATGAAAAAATCAGGAGACAACAGATGCTGGAGAGGATGTGAAGAAAGAGGAACACTTTTACACTGTTGGTTGGAGTGTAAATTAGTGCAACCATTGTGGAAGACAGTGTGGCGATTCCTTAAGGATCTAGAAATAGAAATACCAATTGATCCAGAAATCCCATTACTGGGTTATACCCAAAGGATTATAAATAATTCTATTATAAAGACACATGCACATGTATATTTATTGTGGTACTGTTCACAATAGCAAAGACTTGGAACCAACACAATGCCCATCAATGACAAACTGGATAAAGAAAATGTGGCACATATACACCATGGAATACTATGTAACCATAAAAAAAATATTAGTTCATGTCCTTTGCAGGGACATGGATGAAACTGGAAACCATCATTCTCAGCAAACTGACACAAAACAGAAAACCAAACAGTGCATGTTCTCACTCATAAGCGGGTATTGAACAATGAGAACACATGGACACAGAGAGGGTAACATCACACACTGGGGCCTGGGGTGTGGGGGGCTAGGGGAGGAATAGTAGGGGGTAGGGGGATTGGGGAGGGATAACATTACGAGAAATACCTAATGTAGATGATGGGGCAATGGATGCAGCAAACCACTTCCATGGCACGTGTATACCTATGTAACAAACCTGTACAATCTACACATGTACCACAGAACTTAAAGTATAATTAATAAATAAATAAAAGAATTCAACATGAGATTTGGTGGGGACACAGATTCAATCATATTACTCTCAGATTTGCGAAGATAGGATACAAATTATAGCAAGTTTAGGTAGGCTAGAGTTCACAGGACAAAGTACTGAATAGCCAACGAAACAATTCCCAGAGCTCAGACAGGACTGAGAATTAACTGATGTTTCACATATCAGAATGAAAAACCTCATAACTCATGGAATATTGAGTAGAAAACTCAGAAGGGCATTACCTCAGTAATTGGGTAAAATTAGCCCTAGATAAAAGCTGTTCTGATCCCACCTAACAAATCTTAAAAAGCAAACTTTGAGGCCAGGCACAGTGGCTCACACTTATGATCTCAACATTTTGGGAGGCCAAGGCAGGCAGATCACAAGGTCGGGAGTTGGAGATCAGCCTATCCAACATGGTGAAACCACGTCCCTACTAAAAATACGAAAACTAGCTGGGCATGGTAGCACGTGCATGTAATCCCAGCTACTCAGGAGGCTGAGGCAGAAGAATTGCTGAAACCTAGGAGGCAGATGTTGCAGTGAGTGGAAATCATGCCACTGCACTCCAGCCTTGGTGACAGAGCAAGACTCTGTCAAAAGAAAAAAAGTAACTTAATCATATCCAATTACAGAGCTAAAGAATGCATATGTATGCATGAGTGTGCACATGTACACACACACACCCATACATATCCAGCACTGAAAAATATAAAACCACAATGCTGACCATTGAATGCAAACTACTAGGCATATAAGTAAGCAGGAAAACGAAATACATGTAAAGAGAAAAATCAGTCAATAGAAACTAATTCAGAAATGGCAGCAATGATAGAGTTCTCAGCAAGGACAGTTACAAAGAGAAAGAAGATGACATAGAGAGTGGGAGGTTGAGATGTGGAGGAGAGAAAGGAGGAGATGGAGAGAGAGAGAGACACAGAAAGGGAGCTTGGAAAGAGGCAGAAACAGAAGGGCAACTTAGAGGTAAGGAGATAAACAGAGAAGCCACGTGAGTAAGGAGAGATGCCTGGGGAGAAAAGGCAGATACAGGAGGAGGAGCAGGCAGGGGCAGAGAGGAGGTATATTATAGGATGACAGAAAGAAGGTGGAAGAGCAATCGCCTGCCCATTGCTTCTTCACTCTTATCACAATTGCAACTCATAAATAATCAGTGCAATTATCTATTTATTTTATATATGCCCCCACTAAAAGAAAAACCTCCCCACCAAATTCCTGTCTGTCCATAAAGCCAGGATGTCATCTGTCTCATTCACGGCAGTTTTACCAATGATTCACACAGCCCATTGAATACAGCAGGGTGGCTCAAAGTTACTGAATGTGTTAGAGTAGAAAGGGACAAATACAACTGTTATTTACTGACCAGGCTGAAGAGGTTTGGTAACCTGCCCAAAGACAAAAGCTAGTAAGTAGAATAATTAGATTTAGATGCAGTGGGTTTTGTTTGTTTGTGGGTTTGTTGTTGTTGTTGCTGTTTTAATTCTGAGTCCAGGATATTCCTCAGAGCCAGAAAAACAAAAAATGAATTTTTTAAAAAAGATTCTGACAAGCAACCCATGACGAGTCTTTTAACTGTTCAATGAATAATTATTCTTCAATTATGGGTTATATTTTCTCAAGCAAGGCAACCGTGAGTACAGAAGTTCAGAAAGTCTTTATCCTATATTTAGGAGAAAGACACATTGCCTTCAGCAGCTGCTGGTAGGGGTGAGGCAATGGAATGGACAAGGCTTGGGTATAGGAGGCTACTGTCAGGGACGCGAGCCTTCTCCAGCTGTGAACTGGTTCCATTTCATGTTCAGATTCCAGAATGAGGTGCACAGGTGTTAGAGGGTGTGTGCCACATGGGTCTTCTGTAGCTTCTCTACTTGTGTCACACACGACCAGTTAGTTTCTAATTCTGAACCTCAGTTTTCTTGTTCCGAAATGTCCATGGCGATCTCTCCCTCTAAGGGGGGTCCTGGGGTTAAATAGGAGCGAGCAACAAAATCCACATGGCAATGACTATTCCACTGTGGGATGCCTGTAAGTCTGAAAATGCACAGCAAGAATAAACTACTTCCTCCAACACTTGTAGTCCAGGAGCTCTTGACTACAGAGACTGGCAAAAAAATAAACAGTAAAAATGAACTGTAATAGTTGAAATGACAGGGGTGAACAAAAAGAAATTTGGGTCCCAGAGAAGGGCCTGCTAAACCAGCCAGGAGTCAGGCAAGAGGGAGGGAAGTAGGATAGGACTTTGGAGGAAAGAATGCTTGTGCAGAGTCTTATAGAAGCAACAAGAATTCATAAGGTGAGGATCCTGAAGGGTATCCCAGGCATTGGAAGTAGCTCATAAACAAGTGGGAAACGGAGAAAGATATGTGTTGTGAAGCATCCTTTGGTGTGGGTTGAAGGGTAGAGGTGGCCAAGACTGTAAGTTCATTTAGTATTAAACAATCGCGGACACGTATCTTACTCAGAGCACTGTGCACTAGTATGGCAGAAATGTGTTACATTGCAGCACTATTCACAAGAACAAAGACATGGAATCACCCTAGGTGCCATCAATGATGGATTAAAGAAAATATGGGCCATATATAACATGGAATACTATGCAGCCATTAAAAATAACAAAATGATTTTATCTGCAGCAACATGGATGCAGCTGGAGGCCATTATTCTGAGCAAATTAACACAGAAACAGAGAAATAAATGTCATAGGTCCTCACTTTTAAGTGGGAGATAAACACTGGGTACACATGGATATAAAGATGGCAACAATAGGAACTGAGGGGGTGAGTGACAAGGGTTGAAAAATTGACTGTTGCATACTATGCTCAGTACCTGGGTGACAGGATCAATGGTACCCCAAACCTCAGTATCATGCGCTATACCCATGTAACAAAGCTATACATGTACCCCCGAATCTAAAGTAAAAGTTGAAAAAATTTTTTTAAAAAAAGCTAAAGCTAGGGAAATACCACAGTTGAAGAACATTGATAAATGCAGACCGACGATTGACAGCACTCTGTAGTTAACACATTCAGGAAGGCATAGGTGCTGCAGCTGAGATGCAACAATGCAGGCAGGAAGTCATCCAGCACCAAACACAGAGCAGGACTCCTGCGTGCACACATGCACACACACGCAGGCAACGCAAGGGGGGCTACACAGAACCAAGACCAAAACGTGTTTAAAGATGTACTGGCTAAGTGTTCCACATCATTAAGAATCGGCCTTGAAGAACAGTAGTACGGTGCAGCTACACCTGAACAGGTAAAACGCAACCAGTATCTGGTTGGCATATGTTACAGACTTAATGTTTATGTCTCCCCAACGTCACATGTTAAAGTCTGAGTCAGAAGTAAGGCCTTTGGAAGGTCAGTAGAGTCGGATTAGGTCCTGAGGATGGGACCCTCATGATGAAGTTAATACCCTGAAGGGCATTATTAAATAGGCCAGACACAAACAATACAAATCCCGCACGAAAAGTCAAACTCATAGAAACAGAAAACAGAAAGGTGGTTATTACAGACTGGCTGGACAGAGGTGGGGAGAAAGGGAAGGCAAGAATGGAGAAAAAATGACAAGTTGGTGAAAGGGAACAACGGAAGAAGTTTTAGTGATTTATTTCACTGCGTGGTGACTACAGTTGATGATAATGTATATTTCAAAATTGCTACAAAATAGATTTTAAGCATTCTTACCACAAAGTAAAGGTAAGTTGGTGCGTGACAGATTAGATAGCTATGTTAATTATATTGATTCAATCTGTACATAGATCAAAAGAATTACACTGTATCCCACAAATATATACAATTATTATTTGTCAACTAAAAAATAATTAGAAAATTAGATGGAACAACAGAAAAAGAGAAATAGATATGGATCTCTCTATGCTCTCTGCCATGTGAAGGTACAAGAAGGTAGTCATCTTCAAGCCAGCAAGCGGGCCCTCACTGGACACTGGGTTGGTAGATGCCTGAATCTTGGATTTCTCAGCCTCCAAAACTGTGAGAAATAAATGTTTGCTGTTTAAGAAGAAAAAAAAAAGATTTTTCAATTTGCAGGTGCTGTGTGTGTGTGTGTGTGTGTGTGTTGTGCAGGGATTAGGTAGAGAATAGACACTTCCATTATTGTAGGTCAAATGGTCTTACAACAGAGGATGTGAGACATAGATTTGGGTACACAGAGTTTAATAAGCCACTGCACTGCTCTCAGAAGAACATGATTGAAGGACCAAGACAGGTCAGGGCAGAAGCTAAGCAAGGATGTGTTTTCTACTCCTAGTTGGGCTAAACTCAAGACGAGGGGTGGGCAGTCTTCAGCACCCAGGTGTCAGGCAGTCATGAGTTGTGATCACAGATGGGTAAAGCTCTGAGCTTTCAATACCAACTCTCATAGCATCTGGCAGAGTGGTGGTGCATGTTTCTGGTAAAGGAGAGCTGTATACTATGCGCAGAGGAGGGAGGAGGAAGTTCCAGTTATTATACTAAAGGTGTATGTTCATTCCATAGGGACCTAGAGGAACCTGGAATTCATGTTTAATTAGAAGGAGAGGAGAGATTTCACAAGGAAAGAGTATTTGAGCCAAGTTTTAGAGGTGGATAACTGATTATTATTTTCCTATAAAAACAAGTCATTAAGAAAATGTAGCAGATAAGTTACGTTAAAGTTCTAAAGAAAATATAATTTTCTGGGGACCCACTGTGTGTGCGTGTGTGTTTCTGTGTGTGTGGATGTCATTTTTTTTCATTGATTCTGCAAACAAATATTGAGCATGAGTTTATGTTGAATACTATGGTAGGTCATGGAGACACTGTGAAGAACAAGAACATCTATGACACCTGCCCTCACAGAACATAGAGTCACCGTTGTAAACTAAGACAAATGCACAAAAGGAAAGAAACAGAATTCTGTTACAACGTATGATAGAGGAACCTGACAAACCTACAAGTCAGGAAAGCTCTCTCAAGGAATTTACCTTTAAATTGATCTGAAGGATGAATAGGGCCAAAGAGTAGGGGTTGTCCAGGAAGTGAGTGCAGCATGTGCAAAGGTCCTGTGGTTGCACAGAGCCTGGCTAACTCGGGGCTTTTTTTTTTGAGTGGGGGTAGATGGAGTCTCGCTCTGTCACCCAGGCTGGAGTGCAGTAGTGCAATCTCAGCTCACTGCAACGTCCACTTCCGATGTTAAGCAATTCTCCTTCTTCAGCCTCCTGAGTACCTGGGATTACAGGCATGTGCCGCCATGCCCAGCTAATTTTTATATTCTTAGTAGAGATGGAGTTTCATCCTGTTGGCCAGGCTGGTCTCAAATTCCTGACCTCAAGTAATTCTCCCACCGTGGCCTCCCAAAGTGCTGGGATTACGTGCGTGAGCCACCACACCTCGCCCTAACTCAGGGCTTTATGTAGAGAGTCTGGCCTCTCCAGAGCATGCTGCATGACAAATTGTCCTTCTTTCAGGAGGAAAGATATGTTCTCTTTCCATGTGGCCCCAGCTCCCAAGTTCACAACTGATCAGATCAGGGCAGACACGTGACCCAAGGACAGCCATTCCCTAGGACATCAAGTGATCTTTGACATGGCTGTTGCCAAAACGTCTGCTCAGATGGTGATGCTCATCTTTGCCCTAGTCAAACCAAGTATCCCCTTTAAAAGTGTTTTCTGGGAAATAAGAACAAAGTCAGCTATTTGGGAGGTGGGGATCGAAATAATTAAATACAAAGTGAATGTGCAAATCAAGGGCAGCCCAGGCAGCTGACAACGGCATATTCTCAGGGAATTACGTGAATAGGATCCTATGAAGCCCTGCTGGGACCTGTCTTGGATCTAACATTTCTCACTCCAATAAGCAAAACTCCAGGCATACAATCGTTCCTACCTTTGGCATGCTATGAAAGTCCTGTTACTTGTTTTCTTAAATTAATTATTAATAGCTTTAGTATAACTGATATATAAAAACCGCATAAGCTTAATGTATGCATTTTGATGAATCTAGGCATAAGCACATGCTCATGACACCATCAGCCCAGTCAAGGAAACAGTCACACCTATCACATCTAGAAGTTCCCTTGTGCTTTCTGGTATGTTTTAATTTTGTCTGCTTTTTTGGGGGTGGTGGTGGTAGTGGTTGTTTTTGGTAAGACCACTTAATATGAGATCTGCCCTCTCAACAAATTTTTAAGTGCATAATACAGTATTATTAGTTCCAGGCATTATGTTGTACAACAGATCTCTAGAACTTATTCCCCTTGCAGAATTGCAAGATAGACTGCAATGACAAAATAACTTCCTATTGTCATATGCCTCTGCAGTACACCTTTAATCCTGCTATCAAGGTAACCTAATAGAACACGCAGAAGGTCGTACATTACAGCTTCTGCTGCCTTCTTCATACACACAGAAAGGCATCCATCTCTGAGTCATGCAATTCTGACCCGTAAAATGTCTTAGGCATTTTATGTGTGCATTGTCTCTGGCTCAAAGAGGTTAAATGATGAAATCAAGGACTAGAGTGACAAGGACTAAATTTGAACCCACGTGTCTAATTCCCAAGTCTATACCTTTTGGACCATTCCAAGAAACCTCAGTTGGAGGTAGACATCAGAATCGTGGGGAGATTTTTAAATACAGCTATCCAAACTTCACTCTAGCTGGGCTGAATCAGAATCTTTAGGCGTAGGGTTGAGGTATGCATAATTTAATAAAGACTCCCCAGAAGATTTTGATATGCACTCCTGGTTAATAACTTGCATCACCCCCAATTGCAAGATGGGGTGCTTTCTGCCTATTCGCCAGCACCATATTCAAATTTGTTTATCATTAATGAACTGCTAAGAAGTGCAAATTTGTTGGACTTCTGATGTTTCTTCCTAGGTTAAAGAATATACAGAGAGCTTTGAGGCTGTGGAGCTTGAGGGACGTTTGTCGGCGGGGAGCAGACCTGTGTTTGACAAGGTAGGTTTCACAGGCTGAGCTGAATGACAGACTCCCCTGAACCAGTTTACTGGGAGTGTATGTTACATACCAACCACAACTTCTGCTTGCTCTTTGGAATTGACTTTTCTTCCTCTTAAATAAACCTCGCGCGCACCATGAGGCCAGCATAGGACTTAGGAAAAGGAGGAAGACAGGAATAGGATAGGAAGAGGACAGCAAGGCTTACAAGTGCTGCCTGCATTGCCCTGCAAGGCCCTGATGTCCCCTGGTTCCCAGGATTCTCTCCAGCCATCCAGCTGCAGCATCTGTTCTTGCTGGGCCTGCTACAATTTCAGACTGAGGACGGAGCAGCAGGGGCATCCAGTAAACAGGTGTGAAGTGTCCTGTTAGTCTGATGATTGGGTTCAAAACAGAGCACAGCTGCTTTAGCGTTGACAGCTTTATACCTCCTGTGAAGCACCTGTGTCTCCCTATATGAACACTCACATGTGCGTGCATGTGCACACCACACTCACACGGACATCGGCAATGCCATCAGCACAATGCCGATCGGTCAGTTTCTGGCTGTCTTTGTTACTAGGGGAAGTCAGTTAAGGAGCTTTATGGGGTTCAGTCCATTGCATCTTCCCTCCATGCATGACCCTGCTGTGTCCTCCTCTTTGGCACCTTCTTCAAGGGGCCTGCTGGAAACTGAGTCTGAAGGAATCATCTCCAAGGGTGTGGACCTGGCACTGGGCACCTTCCATGATCTGACCCATCTTCCACTGAAGCTCAGAAAGTACACACAATCTCAAGACCATATCACATGTGCTAATGAGGTCTTGTACATCAGACTCCAGGCCTTCGATAGATATAGTCCTCTCACATAGGGCGCCTTTCCCCAGAGACCTGTAGTTACAGTCAGCGTGGGCTAGACAGTGCTGAAGTAAAAAATGACCCTAGACTCTCAATGTTTAACAACACAAAAGCTGAGTTATCACCACGGAAAAGGCAGCCTTTGTGGGCAGTTTTACAAAAAGCAAGGAGTCAGGGTTTCAGCCCTTCCGTTTTGGGATGCTGCCACCTTTAACACACACCCTCAGCATTAGTCTGTTCTCGTGATGCTGTAATGAACTGCCCCAGACTGGGTAATCGAGAAAAGAACGAGGTTTAATTGACTCCCAGTTTCGCATGGCTGGGGAGGTCTCAAGAAACTTAGAACTGTGGTGTAGGGTACCTCTTCACAGGGTAACAGGAGAGAGAACAAGTGTCCAGTGAATGGGGAAGACCCTAATAAAACCATCAGCATCAGCTCTTGTGAGATCTCACTCACTATCACAAGAGCAGCATGAGGAAAACAGCTACCATGGTTCAATTACCTCCACCTGGTCCTGCCCTTGACACTTAGGGGTTATTACAATTCAAGGTGAGGTTTGGGTGTGGACACAGCCAAAGCGTATCACCTTCCAAAGGCACCACAGAAGCGGGTGGAGAGTATCACACAAAATATTTCTCAGGGATAATATATGTATCTACTGGTTAGAGCCCAGACACATGGCCCCAGACTAACTGCAAGGAAGGCTCAGAAATGGGTCTTCAATTGTGCATGTAAAGATGAAATGGGAATATAGCCAGTCTCTGCCACCACTGCCATTCTGATCAGCCACTATCTATTTCACTGTTCTTTCCACACCTAGAGTGACCACACTCAAGGGGAACAGCCCGAGGCTCATACAGTCCCAGCTTCAGACTCAAAATGCAGTATCCCTGAGTGATGGATGCTCGTGTTGGCATTAGGTTCCGATGTGACTCTCCTGTATCCAACAACCTAAGACCTGTACATATAAATTAACTACCCTTCAGAATGTTCCATACTAGCAAAATAAGAGAATAACTGAAAAAATTACTCCCTTTAGGAAGAATGGAGGAAAACCTCACTCATAGCAGCCATGGGTCTATAGCAGTTCTCAAATGCTATGGGGCAGGCACCCTGAAAGCCCTCTAGCTGGAGCTGGGGACAGACTCACGGACATGAGCGAATTCTTCTACTGGTTGGAATTCCTTAGTCCATGCCCCTGGACTCATGTAAGCCGGGCCTGCTGGGTCTGCTTCTAGGAGGCTGATCGCTGTTATCATTATTCTTCTTAGCCTGTTCTGAGGTGGGCAGTGGGAACACGACACTTTGGGGACCATATACTGTTTAAAGCCTGTCTCTTGCCCTATAGCACCATAAGCCCAAGGATTGATAACAGTCTTAAAGAGTTCAACATTCTTGGAGCCCAAGTTGGTAGCTTCTTTGACAATATAATTTTCTTTAAAAAACTGATTAGGCTATCAGTTTATTTCCGGTCTCCCCTAGTAAACACATCCAAAGTTTTAAAATCTGTTTTGTTGCTTGGCTTTTCTTGTGCAGGTCACATGAAGTTACCTTTTCAAAAGTTTTTAATTCATTTTTTTGTCTTTATTTTATTTCATATTTATTTATTTATTTTTGAGATGGAGTCTCACTCTGTCACTCAGGCTGGAATGCAGTGGTAAAATCACGGTTCACTGCAACTTCCACCTACTGGGTTCAAGTGATTCTCCTTCCTCGGCCTCTCAGTGCAGCTGGGACTACAGGTGCATGACACCACACCCAGCTAATTTTTATATTTTTAGCAGAGATGGGGTTTCATCATGTCGGCCAGGCTGGTCTTAAACTCCTGATCTCAAGTGATTTTCCCACCTTGGCCTCCCAAAGTGCTGGGATTACAGGCATGAGCCACTGCTCCTGGTATCAAGATTTTTTAAGTGGCTAATTTGTAAACTCCATGAGAGTAGGGACAGGGCAGGCTCGCTCACTTTCATCGCACTCACCCTCACCCCTGAGGGGTTTAACCTAACCGTTGTGCACATCACATGAGTGCACAACAAACAGCTTAGACTCAGCTTCGCTGACTGCCAACAGGAGCAAACACTATTGTAACTTTTTATTAAGGAGATACCTATTTCTGATGACTCTGTGCTAGGTACAGAATGTGACAGATACGGCTTCCAACTCACCAGGAAGATGAAAGGAGGTGGGCAGGTGAAAAGTGACTCTAAGTGGACAAGTGTTGGATACAGTCAGATCTGGAGTCACATCCCAGCCCAGCCAGGAATCAGCTGACTGATGCTGGCCAATTTGCTTAAGTTATTAAAGCTCTAGTTTCTTCAACTATATAATATGAGTACATTCAGGAATCTGTGTGGAGGCACATTAAAAATATCCAGCAGAGAGCCAACATAAATAAATGCTCACTACATGTACCTGATGTACTTAAGCTACAAGATCCACGGGTTTGTCGTGTCACCATCATGGCATCCCTGGGTGGGAGAACAGGAAAAGGAGAAAAAAGAGGGTGGGGAAAAAAGGCATTCCCCAAAGGGCAAATCCCTGACCCTTCCTGAATCCCAGATAAATCTTATGAGTCAAAAAGATTTCATCATCCCATTTCAAAAAGAAGAAGAAACAGAGAATCTGAATAGTTAAATGGCTCACTCAAGCTCTCACAATTAATCCATCGGAAAACCCAAGCTTAGCCCTACCACATTGATTTACTCCAAGTCTACTGTTCTAGCCTGTATGCCCTGATGCTCTGTCCCCTTGTACTCAGTATGTATTTTCTGCATGTCTGTCATGCACCATGAGCCAGGCTGGGTATCAAGGACACAGTGGGGGAGTCCTGGACTGTCTGGGAAGGAATTGGAGTGCCTCATTGTCACCATGTGACATCTCCCATCATGCCCAGAAATACTGGTGAGGAGCAAGGCTTCAGAATGCAGACAATGTGGAACAAGGCAATTTTCAGTAACAGAAAAGGGTGGTGTATAATTTAGCAATACTGTAGACCTTTGTATTAAAGGCCCATTTTCACTGATTTATATGATTCATGGAAATGACCTGTGGAAATATGTTGGATTCATATGCAGATTGATAAAATGTACCATGTACTCAAAGCTCCCCTTAGTATGGGTACAGTATAGCAACTTGCTATTTATCCTGAAGGATTTTATTAAATCAAGCACTTATTTCAAATATAAATTTAAAACTTTTGTAAGTTTTATTGGGAGAAAACACAAAAGTGCTTGACATCTTAATTCTTAAAATAGTAGAAGTTATAAAATACCATTTTTAACTGTAAAATATTTTTCTTTAAATAACTATTGTTTTTATGTTTTCTTGGTAACTTATTATTTCATTTTTTAAAATTCTAGTAAAACCTTTTAATTTGAAATCTATTCTCTTAAAATTTTAAGTATTCAATACACTATTGTTAACTACAGGCACAATGTTGTACAGCAGACTATCTAGAATTTATCCATCTTTAATAACTAAAATTTTATACCATTGAACAGCAACGCCCCCACTTTCCCCCTCACCCCTGTCAACCACTATTATGCTATTTTTTTCTATGAACTTGACCATATTATATACCTCATATGAGTGGAATCCTGTAGTATTTGTTCTTCTGTGACTAGTTGATGTCATTGAGTATAAGCCTAAAATTCATATGGAACCACAAATGATTTAAAATAGCCAAGCAAACTTGAGAAAGAAATACTAAGCTGCAGGCATCACACTTCCTGATTTCAAACTATATTACAGAGCTATGGTAATTAAAACAGTATGGTAATGGAATGAAGGCAGACATATAGACCAACTGAATCAAATTGCAAGCCCATCCAAACTCACAGAATTGTAGACACTAAATATGTACAGTTTTTATGTCACTCATACATCAATAAAGTGATTTTAACATAATAATAGAAAACTAAGAAATTATCCAACTCATATACAGTCAACTAATCTTGGATAAGGTGTTAAGGACACAAAATAAGGAAAAGACAGCCTCTTCAACAAATGATGATGGGAAAACTGATATCCACAGATAAAAGAATGACATTGGACCAATATCTTACACCACACACAACAATCAACTCAAAAGGATTAAAGACTTAAATGTCAGACCCAAACTGTAAAACTCCTAGAAGAAAACATGAGGGGAATTCTTTATGACATTAATCTTGGCAATGCTTTCTTGGATATGACACCAAATGCACAGCAATGAAAGCAAAAATAGATGAGCAGGCCTACATGAAACTAAAAAGCGTCTGCACTGCAAAGGAAACAGTCAACAGAGTGAAAATACAACCTGCAGAATGGGAAAAAATTTGCAAACCATATATTTGATAAGGTGTTAATATGCAAAATACATAAGGAACTCCTACAATTCAACAACAACAAGTAAATAATTAATAAATAAATATATAAATAAACTTGATTTTTAAAATTGACAAAGGAATTGAATAGTCATTTCTCCAAAGAAGACATACAAATAGCAAACCGGCTTATGAAATGATACTCGGCATCACTCATTATTAAGGAAATGGAAATAAAAACCAAAATGAGATATCACTTTCACATGTCATTGTCACCACACCACATCTCTCATCATGCCCAGAAATACTGGTAAGGAGCAAGGCATCAGAAGGCAACGTGGAACAAGGCAATTTTCAGTGATATAAAGGGTGGTGTATAAGTAAGCAATACTGTTAACTTTTGCATTCAAAGACTCCAGTGGATTAAACTTGTCAACACTTACCTTATCAAAAAAAAAAAGGATAAGTGTTGACAACAATATAAATGATATGTGTTAGCAAGAACACTGAGAAATTTGAATCTTTGTACAGTGTTGATAAATGTAGAATAGTGCAGCCACTGTGAAAAGCAATGCAGAGGCCTCTTAAAATGCTAAAAATATAATTATTATGTGATCCAGCAATCCCATCTCTGAAAATATAACCAAAACATCTGAAATCAGAATCCCTAAGAGAAATCTGTACTCCCTTGTTTATTTCAGCATCTTTCACAATAGCCAAAATATAGAAACAACCTACATGTCCATCAATGAATGAGTGAATGGATAAAGAAAAATTTATCTTGCACGCCTGTAATCCCAGCACTCTGGGAGGCCAAGGCAGGTGATCACAGGTTCAAGAGATCAAGAACATCCTGGCCAAAATGGTGAAACCCTGTGTCTACTAAATATACAGAACAAATCAGCTGGGCGTGGTGGTGCACGCCTGTAGTCCCAGCTACTTGTGAGGCTGAGGCAGGAGAATCACTTGGATCCGAGAGGCAGAGGTTGCAGTGAGCCAAGATCACACCACTGCACTCCAGCCGGATGACTGAGTGAGACTCCATCAAATAAAAAATAAAAGAAAGAAAAACATATCTATATACACATACATACTGGAATCTTATTCTGCCTTAATAATGAAGGAAATCCTGCCACATGTAACCACAGAGATGAACCTGCAAGACGTTTTTTCTGGTAACTTTTGTCCCTCTCTAGGTAGCTGAACTTCAGCATATAATATTCACAAATGTCAAACAGTGGCACCTCTTGTATTCAGCTCCTTCATCAGTGTACAGATGCTTTTGTGGCACACCCCACGTGCAGGCAGACGTGCTGCCGCAATGAGTGTCAGCAAAGCTTGGGGCCAGAGAGGACTGGGTTTCAGGTTACCATCTTCAAACCTTGGGGAAGTCATCTAGGCCCACTGGGCTCAACTTTTGAGGTCTATGATCAGGAGATAATCGAGGAATGATAATAATTACTCTCAGAGCCGAATTGTGACTTCTGTGGGCCCCAGGCACCTTTGCCTTTGTGGGCCTCCTTCATCCATGAAACAAGTATTTAAAATTATATTTTTGCACCTGTTTGTATAAAGGTGAATATAATTCAGACTGGATCATATTCCTTATTTTTTTCTGATTTTAACACATTTCAGAACATTCCTTTGGTCCCAAAAAGTACTGTATTCCTTAGTCACTGTGGCTACTGTGTCTGCTGGCTACATCTACCATGGTCACTCATTATAGATAGAAGAAGATATAAGTCTATCTCCTCACCTCATTTATTTTATTTTATTTTTAGTATATATTTTTTCTTGTACCTTTGATTTTGGGGTACATGCACAGATCATGTAGGATTGTTGCATAGGTACATACATGGCAATGTGGTTTGCTGCCTCCATCCCCCCATCACATAACTGGCATTTCTCCCCATGTTATCCCTCTCCAACCTCCCTACCCCCCACTGCCCCTCCCCTAATCCCCTCCAACAGACTCCAGTGTGTGATGCTCCCCTACCTGTGTCCATGGGTTCTCACCTCATTTATTGATTCAGCATTAACTGAACATGCACGATGTGTCAGAAACTAATGGGCACCGAGGGCGCTAGAAAGAAAGATGCCCCACCAGGCTTGGGTGAAGAGTGCCATTTCCATTGCTGCATCACTAAACCCTCGCACAGTGCCTGAGGCAGAGTTAATGCTTAATGTTTGATGAGTGAATAAACACATGGCAGTGTCTCTGCTCAAAGAGATGTCACCATCCAGAGACAACATGATAAGTATGCATGTCTGTACACATGTGACCCTACATCCTCATGAAAAGAATGAGTGTGTTCACAATAACGAGTAAGCACATTATCCCAAGCAAGGGTGAAGTGCAAAGACCCCAATAGAAACGGCTATGAAAGAATAAAAAGAAAAGCCTACCAATGAGAAATAAGATTTCTACCTGAGAGGCAGCTCTGTGCCCCAATTCTCCCCTCCCCTCCCCACCCTGCCCTGCCAGACACTTCCCATCAGAGGAGAAGGGGCTGTCATGGTACAAGGCTCGGCATGGAAGGAGCCTTGTAAAGCTGAGGACGTCTCGCGCTTGTCCAGTGTGAGCATTATTCACTTTGAGGAAGATACGGTTCTACGATTCTCTGCAATTCGACTTAAAGACAGCCTCAGCGTGGCAACCATGCACATTCTCTCAATGACATACATTCATCTGTCTGGGAAACCATCTTCTAAGTAAAGCAAAGGAATGGGGTTTTCACCTTATTGTCCAACACACTCATCTCAGAGAAAGGTGTTCCAGCAGAACATCCTCCCCACCGCAGGCAGAACCTATGATCTTCACGGGTGAAGTTAGAAATATTAATCAATTTAATGCTTGATCAATGTTTGATGAGTGAGTAAACCAGTGGTGGTGTCTCTGCTCAAAGAGATGTCACCGTCCAGAGACAACATAATGACATGTTTAATGATAAGTATGCATGTCTGTGTCTTACATGGGTGACTCGAGTGAGTCAAGGAACTGGGAGGCCCAACGTGCATGCTGGAAACAGGTCCGTTGGGAAAGTCAAATGCCTGACACTCTGTTTACAAGTGCTTTTGTTCTTCTGCATTCAGATGTTCTCAAATTGCATGGCATCCAACACTCATTTACTCAACAAAGGCTTCGTGGGCATATATTAAGTGCCAGGCATAGAAATACACCGCGCTCCAGCTACTCGGGAGGCTGAGGCAGGAGAATTGCCTGAACCCAGGAGGCGGAGGTTGCGGTGAGCCGAGATCGCGCCATTGCACTCCAGCCTGGGTAACAAGAGCGAAACTCCGTCTCAAAAAAAAAAAAAAAAAAAAAAAAAGAAATACACCGCGCTCTGGTGGACCTTAGACTCTGCAGTCCCACTTCTGAATGTCTATTCAAAATATCTGAAATCAGGATCTCCAAGAGAAATCAGCATTCACATGTGCATCGCAGCATTGTTCACAAAAGTCAAAATATGGAAACAACTTAAACATCCATCAATGAATAAACATAAAGAAACACACCTACACCCACATACACACTAGAATATTATTATGTCCTCCCAAAGAAGGACAGAAGATACCACAATCGTCTGCGGTTAACCATTCACTTGATGGTTAATGATGGAGATGAAGAGATGGCATTAGACTCATTGATTTAAAACTCCAGCTTGATCCCGGCTCTGCTGTGTGTCTGCAGTGACAGACTTAACCTCTCCCTGTCTCAGTGTCCTCATTTTTAAAAGGAAATATGAAAGGGCCATTCTGTGAATTGAAGGAGTCCAGGCACATAAGCAGCTTACCAGCATATTGATGCAAAGTAGATGTTCAAAAATGTGATTTGAAACCTCACACTCTTGTGACATATGTAATTTTTAGTTATTCCTTTGTTTCCTGTACAACATGGCAAATAAATCACAGGATCCATTAAGGGTTGGCACTGAGTTTTATTCATTGTCTTCGCCACTGCAGCTCACAGATCCTAACACACAGTAGGGGCTAAATAAATGGCTGACAGATAAATAAATGAGCACATGTCCTAAAACCCCTGCCCAAGGTAATGGAGATCTGAATACAAAGCTCCCTAAAGACTATGTCTCCCTACTAGGCTGCCATTCCTCCCTTCGATGATGGAATCGCCCTCCTTATGTCAGTGAGAAGAAAAGGGGTGTGCAGCCTTCCTTGGGGGAGAACAGGTGTACCTGACGCTGAGTAACTGCATCCTTGATCATGTTTTTTTTGGTGGGGGGAGATGGAGGCTCACGCTGTCACTCAGGCTGGAGTGAAGTGGCACAATCTTGGCTCACTGTAACCTCCACTTCCTGGGTTCAAGTGATTCTCCTGCCTCAGCCTCATGATTAGCTGGGATTACAAGTGCCCGCCACCATGCCTGGCTAATTTTTGCATTTTTAGTAGATACGGGGTTTCGCTATGTTGGCCAGGCTGGTCTTCAACTCCTTACCTTGTGATCCACCTGCCTCAGCCTCCCAGAGTGCTGGGACTACAGGTGTGAGCCACCGTGCCCAGTCTGGATCTTTGATCTTTTATGACAGTCTGCCAGAGCCTGAGTATTCATCAGCTGTGGTGGCTATTTATGTGTCTATCTGGCCAGGTCACAAAACCCAGATGTTTGGTCCAACATTATAGATGTTTCTGTGAAGGTATCTTTTAGAGGAAATTAACATTTAAATCATTAGACTCTGAGTAAAGCAGATAACCTTCCATCACATGGGTGGGTCCTGTTCAGTCAGTTCAAGAAGTTTTAGTAGAAAAAGACTGACTTTCCCCAAAGAAAAAGAAATTCTGCCAACAGACTGCATTCAGACTTGAATGGAAACTCTTCTTGGGTCTCCAGCCTGCCAGCCTACCCTGTAGAATTTAGACTTGTCAACCTCCATGAGTGTGTGCCCCAAGTTCTTAAAATCTCTATGTGGGTATATATATAAATACACACACATACGCATTCACACACATATACACATATATACACCCTACTGGTTCTGTTTCTCTGGAGAAGCTAACCTGTCAAGCAAGTGCCAACTGACCCCAAATGGACCAGGCAGTGTCAGGGATATCACAGTAAAAGCAGCACAGAAAGGGCTAACAGAGGCCTCCGGGATGATCATATCCAATTATCTCTCTATGACTTGAGAAACTGAGACCCGGAAAGGATGGGTGCCTGGCTCAAGGTCACACAGCAGGTTGGCACTGAGCAAAACCACATGGAAGACTCTTCCCTCAATGTCCCACCACGAGGCCACATTGGAGCTGGAGTAACACTTGATTTAATTATGTGGATAAATGACAGAAAAATAATATCAGCAGGAGGTTTTATTGGGCATGTTTGTGTCAGGCTGTATGCTCAAGGCTTTTATAAGCTTATTTCATTTAATCTTCTCAGCAACCCTGTGAGCCAGGCATTAGTATCTCCTTTGACAGATAAGCCATGAGTCAAAGAGGGGAAATAATTCCCCTAGTGTAAAGCTGCTGGTTCCGGATTCAGAGGGTACACAGCACTTGCTCCACCGACTCTAAACGTGAAAGTCTAGATGTCAAAGGTGCAGCAGGAAAGAACAGAGGCCACGAGGGGAGGGGGGCCAAGGCTAATAAGGGAAGACATGGCCTGTCACGGCAGCCCTCACCTCCCCATGATTTTTTTTATGACAATCAGCTCGTTTTGCTATGAAACTCCAGTTCTGCAAATGTCTCTGCAAGGAAAGGCTTATTTTGAAGGGGACACCTGTTCTCTAATCCTTCCAGCTGATGCTGCAATCTGTGCAGATTCCAGTGTTATTTGCTAATGTGCTGGGCCTCTCAGGGATTTGGATACATAGCCCCCAGAGGAGGTGGAGGGAGTGGATTTTATTCTTTGCTTGGCAGCACGTGCCTGGTGGGAAGGCACAGGGTGGGTGCACAGCACTGAATCTGCATAATTGGATGGGACCCAAATGGAAAATGCACAGGGAAAGAATCAAGTCCTGAAAATAATCCATTGAGCTAAACTCCATGAGCAAGTTCAAAGCTAAGCATTCACAAATAAACCATTTTACTTGACTCTGGTGAAAGACAGATGTCTTCTTTGACACACATCCCCGAAAATAGCCAAGAAGGGAAATTAAAAGAAAATGCTACACTGTATCCTGTGCCTAAGGCTGTTTCTGTAATGTTTTTACACACATTAACTTCTGAAATCCTCCCTGGAAGGTAGATGTGATCCCATTTCACAGTTAAGAAAACTGAGTTTCCATAAGAGTGAATGAGTTCCTCAAGTCACATAGCGTTTATCATAGCAGGCATTTGGAACCAGAGTCTGCTCTCTACCACACGGTAATAGTCTCCAAGGCAGAGATTCGGCTGGACCATGCTCAGATGTGTCATCTGCAACAGAGTCCAGTGGACTGAAATGGTCTCTGATGTGCTCCATTCCATCCCACCCCATACCAGCTCTAACATTCTGAGCGGTCTCCAAGGGTAGCCCTGCTGGGCACACATACGTCAGTGGGGATGCCCCTCACTCCACAGTTGCCTCTCATTTGTTACTGGCTCCTGCTGTGTGAAGCAGTGAATTCTCTCTCTGGCCTCAGTGTCTTGCTTTCTCAGTGTCAGCTTTCTACACAAACGTGATTTACACACTTGTATCAATTATTCATTCCCCACACGTTTATTGAGCACTGTGTATGCCAGGCATGGTGCTGGCCTTCGGGATAGCGAGCTGAATGATGTGGTTTCTATTCCCAGCCACTCAGAGCCCAGTGTGGGCTCAGAAATGCTTAGAGACTTGGAGAGAAAGTATTTCTTTTTAGGAAATCAGAGAGTACTTTCACATTAGTGGTGGCATCTGAACAAGCTCTTGGAGATGTGCAGGGAGCTACATGTCAGAGTGCCTTTGGACAGAAACTCTCTCATAATAATTTTCTTTTTTTTTTTTTTTTTTTTGAGACGGAGTTTCACTCTTGTTACCCAGGCTGGAGTGCAATGGCCCGATCTCGGCTCACCGCAACCTCCGCCTCCTGGGTTCAGGCAATTCTCCTGCCTCAGCCTCCTGAGTAGCTGGGATTACAGGCACGCGCCACCGGGCCCAGCTAATTTTTTGTATCTTTAGTAGAGACGGGGTT
>CM052663.1:84159336-84215752 GCA_028533165.1 Leontopithecus rosalia
TGAGGTCTATTGGGGGAAATAGGGGAGGGACAGCGGGGGGGGAGCAGGGGAGGGATGGCATGGGGAGAAATGCCAAATATGGGTGAGGGGGCAGAAGGCAGCAAAGCACACTGCCACGTGTGTACCTATGCAACTATCTTGCATGTTCTGCACATGTACCCCAAATCCTAAAATGCAATAAAAATTAAAAAAAAAAAAACAAAAAAAAAAAGAAAATTAAAAAAAAATTTTAATATTGTCAAAAAAAAAAAGAAACAAAGAAGGATATTACATAATGATAAAAAGATCAATGCAATAATAGGAGTCAATGATCATAAATATATATATACCCAATATAGGGGCACCCAGATATATAAGACAAGTTTTCAATGACTTATGAAGAGACTTGGACTCCCACACTAATAGCGGGAGACTTTGACACCACATTGTTAATATTCGATGGATCAATGAGATAGAAAATTAACAGAGACATTAATGATTTGAACTCATTAATGTACCCAAAAGATCTGATGGTTTTATAAGGGGCTTTTCCCCCTTTTGCTCAGCATTTCTCTTTGATGCTGCCATGTAAAGAATGACAAGTTTGCCTCCCCCTCCACCATGATTTAATATTTCCTGAGGCCTCCCCACCCCTGCGGAACTGTGAGTCAGTTAAACTTCATTCCTTTATACATAACCCAGTCCCAGTTAATTCTTCATAGCAGAGTGAGAACAGACTAATGCACCTGCTCTCTGCCTTTTCAGTTTGCATAAACACTTTGCATCACCAAACCAGCCTCCAACCTGATGCAATTTCCAGACTAACCAACTCACAGCTATTGGAGTCTTTACAAAACATAGATCTTACCAGGTAATTCTCCTGCTCAAAACCTTCAGTGCCTCTTTTTTTATACAATAAACAAATTCTCAATTCCTTAATGTGCCATTAATTACTGTATTAAACTGTAACTCCAATTTACCATCCCAAATTCACTTTTCACTCTCACAGTCTTAGGCTCTCAGTGTAGCACAAAGGATGTTTCTTCTGGGAAGATTTCTCTCATGTCCCTGAAGCAGAATGGCTTCTTTCCTGTGCTAAAGGTTACATACCATTCATTAAATGCTTATTAAGTGCTACACATGAGGCCTAGGTGAGCACTTGGAATATGGAAGGTGCTAAATATTAATCAACTGAATGAATGGCCAAGGGTTTTACATGTACAGTCTCATTTAATCCTTCTAAAAGCTTTCTGATACGTACTGAAACTGAAACTCACATGTTCAAGCTAACAGTTAACAACCAGGGGCACAGATTGCAACATGGGTCTGTCTAATCCTAAAAACTAGCCCTTTAATTCCTACCCTACACTGTGTTTCCACACCCCTCATTTAACAGGTATTGCTCTGAATTAGAGTTCCCTGTCTGTGTGTGTTTCTGCCAGACTCCGAGACTCTGTGATGCCAGACTTGATCTATTTGTCTCAGACAAATAGCCTCTCTAGAAGTGGCTAAAGCTTAGTGACACCCACATTGAAGCAAGCATGTTTTCACCATGGGCAGCACTGTACACTTCATCCCATTGCATCCCCTCATCATCCCTGTCATGTTAGTATTACATCTCGTTTTTTAAAAATTTCAGCCGAGTGTGGTGGCTCACACCTGTAATCCTAGCACTTTGGGAGGCTGAGGCAGTTGAACAGCTTGACCTGAGGAGTTTGAGACCAGTTTGGGCAACATGGTGAAACCCCATCTCTACAAAATTACAAAAATTAGCTGGGCATGGTGGCACCTGCCTGTATTCCCAGCTACTTGGGGGGCTGAGGCAGGAAGATCACTTGAGCCCAGGTGGCAGAGGTTGCAGTAAATTAAATTTATGTCACTGTACTCCAGCCTGGATGATACACAGAGTAAGACCCTGTCTAAGATGATAATAATAATAATAATAATAATAATAGTACATGAAAATTAGACTAATTCATTTACTTATATGTTGAAGCAGATGCCAGAAAAATTAGGTGACTTATCCAAGGATCTCCAAAAAGTAAGTGGTAGGGCTAGACAGTGAGATGGTCTTGACTCCAGCTGATGAAAGAACAATTTGATCCCAGGGCCCTAGAACCCCTTGCAGGAAGCTCTGCCTTTCCTACCCCAGGCTGTCTATCACCATCTGTTGCCTCATCTTCAGCAGTGACAGCCTGGTAATCCCAGAACCTGACCTCACTAGCCTGACCTCATGGAGGACAGACAGATCATCCCTTAATTCTGCCTTGAGGATGTGATTTGCTAAGCCTTGCACTGTGTTAGAAGCTAGGGAATACCCTTTGGGAATATTCTTCACATGATGATAGTACTCTTTGCTGCTTTCTGGATTCTATGTCTCCTGTCGCTTCCCAAGATCAGGTCTGCTGTCCTTTGTTCCTATGACTGTGAATCTTATAACATTTTCTTTTTATTCTCTCTTTTTTTCTTTTTATTGCATTTTAGGTTTGGGGGTACATGTGCAGAATATGCAAGATAGTTGCATAGGTACACATGTGGCAGTGTGTTTTGCTTCCTTCTTATAACATTTTCTACCAAACTCTACCACAACAGCATTTACCGTATTATAATTTCTTATATGCAAATGGGTCCACTTCTTTGGACTGTGAACCCATTGAGGAAAACATCTATTCCAAAGTATCTTTATATTCCATAGTAGGATGTGCTGCATATTCCCTTACACTTTTCCTAGAGCACAGCCGGCCCCCAGTAAATACCCATTGAATGAAAGAATAATGGAGCCAGGATAGGAACCCAGCAGATGGGTGTTGTCACTGGATCTCAACTCTAGGGGCAGCAGTTCCTGGTCATGTTGCACGGCTCAGATTGGGTAACTCATTTCCTACTCTCTGACCCCAGCAGAGAACGAGGGCTTCAGGAAAAACAGCAAATGCAGTGAAAATTCAGGTCTCCTGTATATGCACTAAAACTCTCAGCACTGAGAAGCCATTCATAAAAGGGAAATTAGGAAAGATCCCTATCAGAAACTCCATGCTGCAACATTCTATGCATAAACATTGCACACGTGCAACTTTTGCCCATGTGTAATGTTTTGAAATGATGTGATGCACCTATCTGGCCATGCTGGGTGTAAGCAGAAAGACAGGTGAGCACAGTACAATGTGCTGGCTGCTGTCAGTTCTATGCCTCCCCTTAGGCCATTCATATAAACTCAGTGCTTTGCAGGATCTTGAACAAGTTCTGGAAAAATTAACTGAAGGAAAGAATCAAACCACATGAATGGGCTGGGCATGGTGGCTGTAATTCCACCACTTTGAGAGGCCGAGGAGGGTGGATCACCTGAGGTCAGGAGTTTAAGACCAGCCTGGCCAACATGGTGAAACTCTGTCTGTACTAAAAAATACAAAAATTAGCTGGGCATGGTGGCATGTGCCTATAACCTCAGCTACTCGGGAGGCTGAGAAAGAATTTTTGAGCCCAGAAACTGGAGGTTGCAGTGAGCCAAGATTGTACCATTGCACCCCAGCCTGGGCAACACAGGCGAGACTCTGTCTCAAAAACAAGCAAACAAACAAAAAAACCCATATGAATGGACTGTCCGCATTTGAACAAATAACCACTTGGGGGAGAGAAAGAAAACTAAGACCCTACCACGTGCCTGGCACCATCTTGATTTGAGATTCACTGAAGTCTTACGTAGACGGGATACACCTTAGTGTTCCTGTTATAAAGCTGATTACGTGGCTCGGGAACATTAGGTGATTTCTCAAAGAAGGCACAGTTAGAAAAATGTGAAGCCAGACTCCAAGTCTTTCTGGTATCAGCCATAGTTTGCAGGTTTTCGACTTCGGGATCCCACACCAGTCTCCCCATGGGACCCCCTCCTTCCTCTCTCCCATGCTCCTCGGTGAGGCTCAAAGCTTAAACCTATAGTCTTAGAGAAACTCCCTTGCCCGTGCCAATCTCTCCTGGAAAACTCCCTGCCCCTCCACCACACCTGACATGGAAGGAAGTTCCCACAAATCAGGGCTGTCTCCGAACTTCATACCTGGTCAAGGGCTGCTGCAGAGCCACCAGGGAAGCATGGATGGTCACTGAGATCACAGACAGGTGGAAATAGTCGAACATGACTGGGACCTGGTGGTGCAGACCATTCCGGGGGTGGAAGTGCAGGCCAAGTGCGCGGCTGCTGACCATCGGTGCCCCGGCCACATCCCTTAACCTGGAAGGCAAGCATGTGAGTGCATGTGAGAAATGGTGGGTTGCCCCTGCTGTCTTCCAAGCAGGTCTGTATTAAGCCTCTCCATGACCCAAGCACCGTGCATATACCATCTTATTCAATCCTGCAAATGCTCTGTCTGGTAGAAATCATTTTTTCATTCATTGGCAGATGAGGAAACCAGGGCTCAGAGGTATCACTAGATGTCACGCAGCTGCTACATAACAGATCTGGTGACATGCTCCACTGTCATGGACATCAAGCTCACCTGTCAGTGATGAATAAGAAGCCCAGACTAGCTTTTCAAGACTCTCTTCAACACTAAAGCCTGCTTTTCCCACTTATTTTTTTATTTTCCCCACAGATGTCCAGATGTCCAATGGTCTCCTCATAATGCTGCACTGACTGTGTGAGCCTGTGTTTTCTAATAGATTCCTACCTCTTAAGGCCAGGGACAATGACTAATGCATCTTTACATTCCCAATACCTAGCCTAGTATCTGGCACATATTGAGAATATAAATATGTATTAAAATGAGCAACTGACTGACTGAACGAACAAAGAATGAATGACCCCCGAAGCACAATGGTTAAATAGTCTGACTAGTTTCATCAAGGATTCCCCAACATCTGCCTCAGGATTTTGTACTGACATGTATCTGAGTCTAAGAGATGAAACCAACTGCACACAGGCCCAACAGCATCTTTGGTGATAAAAAGAAGATTACTTGTTATCTAAATAAAACCTGGAGCCATATTAGCTCCCAGAAGGACCCAGCACTAATCTCAAACCCTGAGAACCAGTCATTTGGGCTGTGCAAATTTCTCTGAAGCAGATCACAAGGGAAACCTGGAAGGGGCATCTTTGATGCAGAGAGCAGTGAGGAAATGCTTGTCCTCCATCCATAGATAAGGAAATTAAGCATGGAAAGGGTGGGATGAAGGGAGCAGCCTCTCCAGACACAGCACCATGGGCTTTGCTTCCTTGAGACCCTTGCTGCTTGTGTGCAAATGAAGGCCAAGTGAAAGAGCCAGCTAAATCACTGGAGCTCAGGGAGACTCCATAGATTGAATATAAATAATGGTCCCCAGCTGGTCGTGGTGGCTCACACCTGTAATTCCAGCACTTTGGGAGGCCGAGGCGGGTGGATCACGAGGTCAAGAGATTGAGACCATCCTGGTCAACATGGTGAAACCCCGTCTCTACTAAAAACACAAAAAATTAGCTGGGCATGGTGGTGTGTGCCTGTAATCCCAACTACTCAGGAGACTGAGGCAGGAGAATTGCTTGAACCCAGGAGTCCGAGGTTGCGGTGAGCCAAGATCGTGCCATTGCACTCCTGCCTGGGTAACAACAGCAAAGCTCCGTCTCAAAATAATAATAATAATAATAATAATAACGGTCTCCTTGTACCAGAAAGAAACCTGATGGGGAGAGGATGAAGGGTCCACTCCATGAATCTCAGCAAGGTGTTAATATTTATATTCATTTTAATTCTGACTACAATTTATTGAGAGCTTACTATAAACTGAACATGGAACTTTTCCCAATCATAGGAAATATTTACTGGTATTATTCTGTCTGTAGAAAAGGAAGTAAAGCCAACACGAGTTAATTAAAGCCACAAGGCAAAAATGTCATCTTGGACCGGGTCTTCCTGATTCAGAGCTGTTTCTGAGTTATTGCTCAATATTGCTTTGAATCCAGTCAGACACAGGTTCCTATGAATAGCAGATATATCCCTAGGGCTTGAACAACAGGAGATTAAATGCACTTCAGTGCAGCAAAGATGTCAAAAATGTTAACAAGAATTTAAGCCACGTTAGTAAGAGTAAAGAATTAAGAATAAAGAGGTGGTAGTTCTCCTGTGCTCTGAAATAGATATATCCAAAATGGAGATAAAACTTAGTTCCTGGTGGTGGTGCAGGGAGGTCTCCAATCTCTGAAGTGATGGTGATAAACTTCATTTCATTGACAGGAGAATGTCTGAGTTCTTATAAGGAAACTAAAGCAAACAACAAAATTAAACAAACAAAAAACCCACATAGAAAGAGCCCTGGTATTTAACCTGAAGATGACATAAACAAAGGTTTTTCATTTTTTTTATTTTTTTGAGATGGAGTCTCACTCTGTCACACAGGCTGCCAGGCTGGAGTGCAGTGGCACAATCGCAGCTCACTGCAACCTCTGCCTCCTGGGTTCAAGCAATCCTCCCACCTCAGCCTCCCAAGTAGCTGGGATAACAAGTGTGTGCCACCATGCCCAGCTAATTTTTGTGTTTTTTAGTAGATATGTGGTTTCACCAAGTTGGTCAGGCTGGTCTCGAACTCCTGACCTCAAGTGATGCTCCTACCTCGGCCTCCCAAAGTTCTGAGATTGCAGGTGTGAGCCACCATGCCTGGCCAAGAAGGTTTCTCATCTGAACTGACATCCAGACTTAGGATTTGTCTGGGTGGCCACAAGAAATATAACTGAAGTCAACTGAGGACAGATGCACATGGATGATTTGTTCCCTGAAGGATTTCCGATCAGCAGAACTGTTCAGGGCAGAATGGGCTACAACATGAAGGAGTGAGCTCCCCAGCCCTGTGCAAACAGGTTCTTATGGGTCTTTGCAGAGTAACAAGTACAAATATGAGGTTAGAATAAAGCAGGTTTTCCCCAGCCAGCTTACATTGACTTTGGGGACTGCATAGTGCTTTCTTGTGGTGGGAGGGGTGGTGCTGATTGTACACTATACAATGTGCAGCAGCATCTCTGGCCTTGACTCACTAGATGACAATATTAAAGTGTGGCAATTCTGTCTGCTTCATACCACTCCTGGGACTTGTTCTGAGGTCCCAGGAGAGGTTGGCCTTTTTCCTGATCTATCAACTCAGAAGTGCAGCCCTGCCTTTATCATGCTCACATCTCACATCTCCCCTCAACCATCCTACCCAGCTGTGACAATCGAACACGTCTCTGGGCATGGCCACATGTCTCCAAGGGTCAGAATCCTCCCGCCTGCATTGAGAGCTGCTAGACAAGAAAAATGTCCAAGCTCTTCTGTCCCTGACACGAGAGGCTCTGCTTCTCCATTTTGTTACCACCCCGGCCTACATGATACTAAAGAAGGCAGATGACATGGTCATGTTTCAGATCCTAATGTCCACCCCAGGATATGCCACAGATGCTTTGTCATCCTTAAACTCAATTTATGAAAATTAAAAAATGTCGCATTTTTAATCTTCCCCAGGCTCTGGCTTCCTGTTCCTTGTAGCTAATCATATTTCATGAAAACCCTTGCTCTGATTGTTATTAAGTGCTTGGGAGCGGAAGGAACACATTGAAACCTGGCCTCACTTCCACCTAGGAAGCCATAAAGAGGAAGAAGACATTGATTCAGCAGGTTGCGCACTTGGCCCATTACACATATTGTCTCTCTTCACCATCAAACAGAACCTACGAGCTATGTATTCTATAGTGATATCAATCTTATAACTGAAGCTACTGAAATTTATGCAAGTGTGGGGACTTCCCCAATGTTTTAGAGTTGATGAGTACAGTGTCTAGGTTGCGGAGGGTTATACACTTTGATTAAACCAATCTCCTGTATACAGGCTCTCCATTAACTACCGTTTTGCTGAACAGAAGGTCTCATTTACTGTGCATACTGTGGCTTATCACATGGAGGGCAGGTTGGAGGCTGATTTTTAGGCTGAGCTTGGAGGTAGCAGCAGGGTTCTGTGATGAAGTGGAAATGTCTACCACAGAGGTATGAATGAATGTCTTGGAATGAAGTGGAAGAGTGATAGAGTAGGGCTGGGTTACCAGAGGCATTAGTGACAGAAACCCCAGATGGTTAGGCAAAAATAGGAGCACAATAAAGGCAGGGCTTTACTTCTGAGTTTATAGCTTAGGACAAAGGCCAGCCACTCTTTGGGCTTCTGAGTTTAGTATGGTGCTGGAACAAGTCCTGGCAATGGGGTAAAGCAGGTAGGATTCCTCAAGTCTCTGCACTGCGCTGCTAAGGAGAAAGCATATGCAGTGAGAACAGCAGGCGGCCACAGGGCCCGCGGTCCAGATAGAGACAAAAGTGAGGCATCTGTGAAGTTGAACACAGACTGTGGCAGGATCATGGGCAGATACTTCTGCCAGCCCAGGGACCCGGCAAGACAGGCTACACATCAGTGTATGCCCCTTCTCAATGCCCAGACATGATCAATTCCCTGACATTTCAGTAGACATCCATCCACCTTTAGTTCAAATCCCCTCGGACTCACCTCCTCATGTTATGAACAGTCTCATAATGGATTAGACATATTTCAGAGATAGGACAGTCCTTGAGGAAGGGGGAGAAGTTCTGAGAAGAAATCTGACCTTTTTTTTTTTTTTCTTTTAACCTCTGCAGTCATACAGCAGAGGGGCTAGACTGTTAGAAGGAAAACTCCTTTTTGTTTTTTTGAGAAAGGGTCTTACTCTGTCACCCAGGCTGGAGTGCAGTGGTGCAATCATGATGCACTGTAAACTTGAACTCTTAGGCTCAAGCAATCTTTCCACCTCAGCCTGCCAAAGTGCCGGGATGACAGGCAGGAGCCACAACTCCTGGCCAAGTCTGAACTTTGAAGGGATGGGGGGAACAATTCTGCCAGCATTGGCTCATCAGCTTCCCCACTCCCCATTCTCCAAAGTAAAAGGGAAAACATTTGCTGGGAGGTTACAGAGATCAGAAGTGAGAATTGACTTTAATATGCAAATAGTGGTCAGTATGTGCTGAAATTCTGCTAACAGAATGGAGGGAGAAGGAGTTTTCCTCCTTTTGCCTAAGCCAAGGGGAGGAGCTCTTCAAGGGAGACTGCCCTGTGTCCCCTAGAACAGTGTGAATGCTGTTTCTGGTGCTCAACTCATTCTGCAAAAGCCATCAGGAAAGAAGCTGAGGGTGGTGGGATTGGTCTAAACAAGAGTAAGCAGACTTTACAGAGGAGGCTCCCACATATGTGGAATGGGAGTAAAAGTGTCTGTGTCCATTTCCCATGGGCCAGATGTGTGTGCTTTGGGAAAGTGTCCACCCCAAAAGCTTCCTGCAAGGAATGAGTCACCGGCCTCTTGTGAGGCATCACTACATCAGATAACTGCAGGGGTGGGGCTGGGTGAGAGTCTGGTCAGTAGTACCTAAGGAGCATATCTCTAAGGAATTCACAACAACATCCTAAGGGCAATTCAGGGTTTACCATATGATGATTCTACGTACAAATGAATCCCTGCTCTTTCCTTCACTGTCTCCCTTCTTACTGTGTCTGAGCCTGCAAAGCCTGCAAACTGCAGTGGGGAAGAAAGGGGGGATATGAAGCCCCCCATCATGCCCCTTTCCTACATTGGGAGTTTCCTCTCCTAGGAATGTCTGGATCTGAAGGTGAAGTAGAGAAAGGAAACAACAGAAATAAGTTATACAATGGGTGAGGTTTAGAGTTCTGATGTTACGCTTCACTGCACTTTTCTTACCTAAAAAAGGATGATTTGCTTTTTATCTGAAATATCCCAGCTTAGTGTCCTGACAGTTCAGCCAGGGTAGGAAGAAAAGGCCACAGAAGGCCGGGCACGGTGGCTCAAGCCTGTAATCCCAGCACTTTGGGAGGCCGAGGCGGGTGGATCACGAGGTCAAGAGATCGAGACCATCCTGGTCAACAAGGTGAAACCCCGTCTCTACTCAAAATATAAAAAATTAGCTGGGCATGGTGGCACGGGCCTGTAATCCCAGCTACTCAGGAGGCTGAGGCAGGAGAATTGCCTGAACCCAGGAGGCGGAGGTTGCGGTGAGCTGAGATTGTGCCATTGCACTCCAGCCTGGGTAACAAGAGCAAAACTCCGTCTCAAAAAAAAAAAAAAGGCCACAGAAGAAGCTGAAAGGAAGCAGTTACAAGAAAGAAGAAAGTTGCCTCCTGCTTATTTAATGAGCAGATTTTACATAAGTGGAGTTTCATGTTTCAGAGCTGAAATATAATAACAGATTGATATGCAGCACAAAGATGCAGAATCCTGGAAGAATCTCCTTTGACTCAAAAGGGGATTTGCCATTTGTAGCGTCATACAGTCCTTAATCTAAAACCCCCAATTAATATCACATTGTAAGATATGTGAAGGTGTCAGTCATGAGAAGGTGCCAGTTAATAAAGCCAACAAGTTATGAGACTTCTGAGTATATTAGACTTCCGTGTATGCATTTGAGCTGCCTGCCTAAAACACATGTGGTTTGAAATGACCACATAGACCTTCTTAGCCTGCACCCCTGAGTAAGGGACATTGCAGCTTGTCAGGAGGTGCTTGTCTGAGAGAACTTCTGAGGTTCATGGCTATGAGGCTATCCAGGAGTGGGGAAAGGAGGAGGAGAGCAGGATGCTAGTACAACTCAATAATTCCATGACACTCACTGCTGTTCGCTGTCCGTGAAGTGCAGATCCACCTTGAGCTGAAAATCTACTTCACTCAGCGCATCTTCCACCTGCAAAAGAAACAAAGTTGAATGGACTTCAGGAATCAAATCTTGTCTAAATGAAATACTTAGCTGGTCTGTTTCCCAAAGCAGAGTAACACTATCTTGTCCCAAAAATCAATGCCATATTGCTTAAAGCAGGGTTTCCATGCATGTTCCACAGAGTTCCAGGTGAACAGGATATCTGGGAGTATTTCACAAAAAGAAAATTGAAGGAACTTACATAGCCAGTTTCGGAAAAGCCAATTTGAATTAAAAAAATGCTAAACAAATTTCCTTATGCAGGACTTGTGAGAGTCTCATTTGGATTTGGTCTGGAATCCCATTGGGGGCAAGAGTGAAGTATTCTGCAGCATCTGCGTTGGGAAGCAGGGAGCAGTGAGCTCAGAGTGAAATTCCACTTGGCTAGCAAAGGGAGTAAGTCCAAGCGCTGTAATCTCTAACCCTCAGCATCCTCTCAGGACAGGCACCATTGCCACATGTGCAGAGGGGGAAGCTGATGTTTGGGTAAGTAGTCACTTCTTCAGGTGTTTCAGCTTCCTAAGAAAGCAGCTTCTTCATTTCTGTCTTGAAATCCATTGCATTTAACCATTTACACTTTATGACACTGGCATTTTATGTCCTACCCATGGACCCTTTTATCCTTTGCTTTAAGAAAAAAATACATACTTTTTAAACACAGGAATCTCTATTTTTCCTGCCAGCTTCTCACATATGCCTGGAAGATGGTACCCCTAGCTCTTCTTTTCTCACATCACCCCCAACTCAAGGGGGAGTTACTTGCTAAATATCAGATCATGCCACCACCTCTACTCAGAGGTCAACCCAAGTCAGTTCTGCACACCTGTGGTAGGACTTGGCCTCCTCATTCACAGGCAGGATGGAGCCCTTTTCGTCTGTTAACCACACAGTTTGCATCTTGTCTATCTTAGTATTTAACTGGGCCTACTACAATTTTGGAAGGGGTGTTACAGCCTCGAAGCCTGTGAGCCAGGTATTGTCTGCTGATGTGTCTCTGATGTGTCTTATTTAGTCCCCATAGTATTTTTGAAAATGTTTTGAAAAAATTGCAAACATTTAAAATTCAGGCAATTTCATATTTGTATTACGGGTTTTCAGCTTCTAAAAAAAAAAAGAACCCCCTCCCCCCCAAAATAAAACCAAAACAACAACAAAAAAAAAAACCCGGACTTGGGAGTGCTGGGCTGGTATTTAGAAACTGTTTAAATCAGGTAATCGCTGTTGCATCTGCCACCACTCACGGCATTCACTGACACCGATCTGGCCTGTGGCTAAAAGCCCCTGGCTATTTTCTTGCTTAGCGTCCATAGTAATCTGTATATGATTAAGAGAGAGACTAGTCTTAATTCATTCTCAATCCCCTGCTCCAGAAATAGTGTCTGCTACATAGAAAGTATCAACGCATCTTTGAGGAATAAATAAAGCTCTTTCCCAATCACCACCTTTTCTGGTTTTTGTTTTGTAAGAATATCCTCATCTTCCTGGGACGGAATTCTCTTATCCAAAGATCTCTTTGGAAATATCTTCCTGGTTAAGCATAATTCATAAAGAGATATACAGATGGAATTTATCTTTAGGTCTCCAGGGTATAAAATTTGTTATTTATGAAAAGCACTTAAAAGTTAACATTTTGCTGAATCCAAGTACTATAAATAACTTCCTTTCCTAGCTTTGTTTTGCATAATCATGAACCTAGCTTCAAACCAAGGAAAGCAATACAGTCCAGCCTCTTGTCACTAGGAAGGGAGACCGGCAAAGTCGGCTTCCCAGCTAGTTTCTGAACACTTGTTTGCCTGGGTAATGAAAATTCAATGCAAACTCCAGTTTTTAATTCTGCAATTCCTTGGGAACTGGGAGAGAAATCATCGGCCTGGATAAGCTGCGGCTCAATTGAGATGGGCTATGACTTTACAAAGCTTCAATGAATCTTATTTGCAAGATATTCCAGAATGAAGTCACTGCCTTTTCTAAACATTTATTTCACAATTGGCTGTTGACTTCCTGCCTCTCCCTTCAAAATGACATGCACACACACACACACAAACATACATCCCACATACACACATATGATTTTTCTTTATTCTGCCTTATCTCAGTTAGACTCATTATCTCCATTCAAGGGTCATTTTCTCACGACCAGGAAGCAGTTTTGCAAACTGGTAGAAATAACATAAGAAGCTAATATTTGCAGAAGAGTTATTATTTGGCAGGCAATAAACTATCATTATACATATACTATTATGTATAACAATATTACACATAATACATATGCTATTTTATTTAATGTGGATAAAGCTATGATTTAGGAAATACTGTCCTGCATTTATAACATGAGGAAACTGAGGCTCAGTGTGGTAAAGGCATCTTCCCAAACTCAGCTAGTGAGAGAGTCCCACATCCTAGATGCTATCAAGGGCTCCCCTTCTTCAGCCTTTTCCCACAGTCAAATATGTGTTCTAGGTTACACATTCTCTCACAGCTTGGTTTCAACTCATAATGGTGACCCTCCTGTTTCATTCTCCATTCTTAACTTCTGTCTTGAGCTTTGTTACAGCCCGATGGCTAAGAGGGCAGCTTGTGAAATCACGATACATGTGTACAACTCCTAGTTCTACCATTTTGTATCTATGAGACCTGGGGCCAGTCAACCTCTCTGTTGTTTTCTCATTCATCAACTGGGAGTAAAATAATTACACTTCCTCACAAAGCACTGTTATTGTATGAACTAAAATTTAAAAGTGTACATAAGGAGCTTTGTTCACAATTGAACTTGTCGACAAAGGTTAGCTATTATTATTGCTGTCATTTTCAATTTACTAGCGGGCCTGGCCACATGAAGGACCCATTCCTCCACCAACATCACACAGTGGTCTTGCATACGGTTCACAGACACAGACTTTATGATAGGACTGCCCAGGTTCAAACCCTGGCTCTACAACACCTGGGTGGTGTGACTTTAGATAAATACCTTCTTTAAGTCACTGTATCCTCATATGTAAGACAAAAGTAGTAAAACACCTCATCATGCTGTTGTAATAATTCATAAGATATTCCAAAGAAATCAGCACAGCGCCTGCAATGCAGCACATGCTTCGTAGGTATAAGATGCGGTTAGTGCTATAAGATCCTGTGATTGTTCTTATAACCATCCTGAACTCCTTTCACTCCCCAGTAGAAGCTTTTCTTCTCCCAACTACCCTGGACTATTGATAACTCCAAGCCCGTTTCATGCCCAAATCTCAGTCAGCTTCCATTCATCATTCTGCTCTACAAGATACCTGCCATCTCCTATGTTCAATCTGGACCTAGTCATGAGGACTGCACTTGGTGGCCATGCAGCTCACCCTTTCAACTCACAGTTTCAGTTCATGCAGTTATGACCTCTGCCATGAGGCTCACAAACATGCCATGGACTATAGCAACACCCGTATCTGTATGCCCTTGGTCTCCTGGGCCCCATTTTCTGTTTTACTACCAGACCGACTTTTCTAAATGCCAGGTCTCCTCCTTCTGTCCTGAAGGAGGCTCCTACCTTTAGAAAAGGCAAAACATGACCTCCGGCAGAGTCTCTGTGGCTCTCCATGCTGTGTCCTCAACCTTCCTTTCCAGCTTTGTGTCCCTGCAACTTCCGAGTACATCAGCAACAATGCTTTCTTCCCCAAATCTGCCTTCTGCTTTCCTGCTTTACATGGCCCTTGCTGTTGTCTGTCTCAGGAGCTTTTAACTGCCTACTGTGGAAATCTTGCCCATTTTCTACTTATCAAAACTCAGCCCTCTCTCCACTTCCAGCCAAAAATCCAAACCCACCTCTGTCTGAATCACTAGGTCTGGCATGGGCTTATGAATCTGCATTTTGTATAAGTACTGCCAGGGGACTGTGATGCCAGCGCACTAAGGAATCACACGTTGGAAAATGGTTTTCCTTTTTAAGCCTATGAAAATGCAATCTTACTCATAAAATGTGTTTAACTTGTAATCTTTTCCTCTTCTTCCTCAGAATGGTAAGCATTTCACTGTTAATAACTGTATCTTCTTCTTTGCCTGCTGGGAGCTTAGCACTCGATGTGTGGGTCTCCATTAGCAAATACTCAGAGGATGTTTGAGCAATTTGGTCTGCTACATTTGCCCCAGCCTTTATTTTTCTGTAGATATTTTTCCTCTACTCTGCCTCATTCCATTGCTAGTTTTTTTTTTTTTTTTACTATTCTATGCATTTTGTAAGGCTTCCCAAATCATCTGTAGGATTACACAGAGTATATAAATAAAATACATACACTACCTCCAGACTCACTCTTTGCAACTGTTATTACAGTATCTCCTCGTCCACCTTAACTTGTGATTAGTTCTGTCCAAGGTCATCTCTTGCACTTATCTGTGACCTCATTGCACAATTGAATCTTCTTTGTGTCTGAGTTTCTGATAGCATGTGGAATCATGTGTCTGAAGAACAGGCATTTCATAAATGTCTGTGGTTCACAGTGATGTCTATGAGCATCCATGAACATAATTCCTGGCCAATAATTCACCTGCAGAAGCTCTCATACAATGAACTCAATGGAAACCAAAGCAGTGTTTTGGTTGTAATAAGCAGACTGATACTAACTGGAAAAAAGTTAATACATGGATTTCAAATATACAGTGTTTACAGACATATCCAACCAACGTTTATTATCCCTTGTTTGTATATAACAATCAGCTGCGACGTTGTTTACTGCCATAAGGATTACCCCCAACACAATGATAAATTATTAGCTTACGGAGATAAGAAATTTGATAGGAAGAAAACAGCATGTAATGTGAAACAGACTCCCTGTTCGACTTGAGAACTAAGGCTGGCTACAACCTCACATGAGCTAAGGTTGAGGGTTGGGAAGGTCAAACTTGAAGGCTTTAAGTTGTCAGGGACAAGAACAATTCTCTGATGGAATTAAGATGCAGCAATAGCCAGGATACATGAATAATGCCCAAACCCAGCCTCCATCATTGGTTTGCCATAAGCACTCCACCAGGGTAGCTCTTTGAGATCAACAGCCCAAAGAGCAATGGCCCATGGGGAAAAAAATGGAGCACTGTTTTCTTATTGGAGTTTGGGGAAGTGGACCTTGAGCTTACAGTCTGTTTAACTGGGAGTTTTTTTGTTTTGTTTTGTTTTTTAACCACTCTAGGAAACCTAAGAGTACTGTTTCCTAAACTAAAGATATCAACTTGAGTCCAGGGAGGAAAAAGAGGATTCACTCAAAATGAGGACTCCAAGTACAATTCATCAAAGGGATGATTTACAAAGTGTGTGGAAGATTTAGAAAAACCAACTAACAATGGCTCAGTTCTTCAAGGTCAGTAACAACAGGACTTCCTTATCACCCTAGGCCTGAAGAGTCAAGCAGAGGCAGTGGTTATCAAAATTGAGAGGAAGCTACAGGGAGCATGTCTCCCTGACTGAAGCTGGGGCCTTTGGAAGAAGGAAAGAGCAAGTGGTATGGTGGTAAAGGTTTAACAACTGGCTCTCTGGAGAAAAATTAAAAAAGAAAAAAACACTGATTGTGGCATTGGCAGTTTCTTTGGTCTAAATGTTTTTGCCACAATTGACTTTGAGCTCTGAATGTGAAGTCGCTAAATAGGGAGTTGGAAATAGGTCTATACCTGTGGCTGTCAAAAGCTGGTATAAGCAGATTGCAGCACAATGCTGGACACAGCCAAGCCTACAGAATCCAGCAAGAAGGAGCCTGGGCAGTGAACATTCTGGGCCTATTATTCTCATAGTCACCTGCAGAAGCTCTCATACACTGAACTCAATGGAAACCAAAAGATAAATACATGACTGAGTAGTTGTGGGGGTTCAGTCAGGGTGGTGGCAGAAATATTTAAAGGAAAATATTAGAGAAAGTTATTGAATATAGTTACAAACCCCATTGGAAGCCCTGGGGTGGGGGTTGCATAAGCTCCAATAAATCTGGCTGAAGGCAGCCAGAGTCTCTTTGCAGGAGCCAGAGAGATTAGGGCACAAATACAGAGGAATGTGGAGAGTTTACCTAACTAACTTGTTTACTCATGTGTTTCTAAAATTAACCTTTGATCATTCTGGATGGCTTTCTCATGGGGAGGTTGACCAGGGATATTACTAATGGTGTTTGCTTTAGAGCTCAGAACCTATCCTTTAATCTTTAACCTCTAGTGGTGTTGACCCAGAGTTTTTGTCATTTAATGTGTGCTGAATAAAGGCCACAGAGGTCAGCATGTCAGGGCCGGTGGCTACTATCTCTTTACAGCACTCTCCAGAGAGTCTGTGTGTGGGCTGGACATTCAGTCTAACTGGCAAAGATAACATCTGTGAGTTGGTGCACTCTATTCTTCCATTGTTGAGTCAGGGTCTGCAGGACAGAGCCCTGCAAGTGGTGGCCCTGACAAGCAGTTCTTGCAGCCAGTCTCCTGAGGCATATCCCAGGTGGGACAGCAGAAAGGGGAAATGGGCAAGTATTCAAAAGCTAGCCAGCATGGCTAATAGGAGTTTGGTTTGTTCTTTTAAAATTTGATTACAGATCAAATATTTGCAGTCACTGTGATGGCACAAGGGAGACTGAGTCAGGTTAACTGAAGGCTCCAGTGAGTGGGATGTGTGTTCCCTGAGGTATTACTGAAGTAGGCAACTGTGGTCTGGGCACAATACTGACAGCCAAGGGCCATCAAACAGGGCACACTGTGGATTCTCATCTCTGTTTGGAAAGAATAGTTTGCAGAGGCCCTCAAAATAAGGGATTGCAAATTAAATTCATTCATTCAACAACTAAGTCATCCAGTCCATGTCAGTTATCCACAATGTAGTCCTATGGCCGCTGGGGCACTCAGAATGCAAAGAGAGATCCAGTACTGTGGAGCTTGCTGACTGGGAGAGGGATGACAAAATTCTAAAATAAAAATTGTGCCACTGAACCCTTCTAACAAAATCAGTGGATTTCTATTGTCCAAAAATAAGCCCTAAATTCCCTGTCATGGCCCATAATGCTGGGCCTCCCCTCTCCATCTTCATCTCCTACTCCTTTTCCCTCCCTCTCTGTGCAAGTCACCTTGACTTTAGTGCTTTTCCTGAAACACCCCAACGTCATTCCCACCTCAGGCTCTTTGACCTTACTGTGCTCTCCTCCAGAGCCGACATCTCCCTGAGCTGGCATCATGCCTGAATCTTCATCACATGTGGGTCTCAGTTCTACACTGACTTCTCTGGAAGGCCTCTCCTGTCTGTCACTTGTCCTCCAGGGAATAACCTTTTTGGGTGAAGTCTGTGTTGAAGGTTTTGCTGAGCTCTTCACATTCTCATTATCCGAGTATCTGTCACGAGGCAACATCCCGTCTTACACAGTAGGACCATCATGAAGTCTCTTCCACTTTGGGTATAACTGTAGCTTCACAGGACCTCCACTGAGGGTGCAAACCCCTACCCTTATCTCCCTCACGAGTGTGTCTCAGAGACTAGGGAGCTGAGCATGTGGCAGTGAGAAGGCTTGGTGATAAAATATGCACGATTGATTTATCTAATTACATTGTGACATATTGATCTAATATTAGAATATAAGCCCAAAATGCCAGGGGTATTTTCATCTTCACTATTCTACCTCCAGCACATACGCAGTGCTTAGTGAGTGCTCGATAAAGGTTTGAGGGAATAGATGGGTTAATGAATAAAAAATGAGAGGCAGCTTTTCAATTTTAACCACACAGGGGAATCTGGTCACAACCTAGATAATAAAAGATGTGGACAAAAAGCCAAGAAGCCTGAGAGGAGTACTGTAACAGATGCCCAATAGGAGTTGTCACGTACGCCACGTGGGGACTGCAAGTGGGGGGGCTCTAATTAGATCTTTGTAAAATAGAAATACTCTTTCATATAATTCTCAGTATATTCTAGCAGGAAAATATCAGCTGGAATGTGGCAACAGGTAGAAGAAGTGAGGGTGGGGGAGGCAGATCAAAAGTGTGAGCTTCAAATTTTTTTTGAAATGTATCAATCTAATGGATAGAAAATTTTCGATCAAGTTTTTAACTAATAAAGTGAATCTCCCAAGGCCTCTGGGCTTGAAATGACACTGTTTCCCTTTCATTAGATGTCCTTCCTCTGTCTCTGGTGAATTCAGCATGTGCATCTGAAGCCAGTTCTTTTGTGTAACTGTTGAGGAACACCAGCTCTGTCATCTCCACAGAGAATATTTCTCACATCACCTACCAAGGTATTTGCTTATTTATCTGTTTTCCTGCTAAATTATCAACCCTTTCAAGGTAGAGTTCCTGCTGCCTTCTCCAGTTCTGTTCCTTATCCAAGGGACCCACAAAGAGCCCTGCAAAAAATAGTTAATCAAAATCGCCTGCTGATTGACTCACTGCAGAGGGCCTGAACAGATGCACAACTGGGCAAATGAGGAGGAAAGAAGAGACTCAGTGAGTGAGTCGATGGACATTGTTTGCACTTGAGACTACATGGAACAAGCAAATTGTATGAATAAAAAATGAGTAAAACAATGAATACATAAATAAGTGCATGAGTGTACTAAAAGCACTAATCTGACAGATTTCAGAGTAAATCTGTACCAGCTTCTTTCACCATTTACCTAGCAGTGAGAGAGAACACCCACGAGAGGGAACAGACACTTGCGCTTGTGGCAGATTCATGACTTACCCTTTCACCATCTAACAGCAAATGAGCTCGGAAGACCACAGCATCGTTTATGGGCACCTCTTCATTCCGGTATAAGATCTGAAAGACCCGGCTGTGCACAGTGCTGTCATGGACACAGGCTGAATGCAGGCTGCTGCTCTCTGCAAAACAAGAATCAGCAGGAACCCATGAACTCCAATTGTCCTGTACCTCTACTCCTGTTGAGTGTTCTTTCCTGCTCAAGTAGACTAATGGCCCCAAGTTGCCTTCCAGTTTCCAAAGCTCAAAATCACAGTTAACAAGACCTCATCATATGAATATTTTGTTCATTGAGTTGGGCTGGTATCTCAGAAAACCTCCATCCCTTACAAGCTGTAAGATCTTGGCTAAGTCACTCATGCTGTGGGAAGTGCTCCTGGGCTACTATGCAGTGCCTGCTCAACTTCTCACCTGTTCAGGTGTTCACCTGTCCCCTCCTCTGTGAAGCACTCTATCATCCCCCTCTCTTAGAAACAATGAGGAGAAAAATGGGGAGTAAAAGACAGAAGCCACCCTTCCTTCTGCAAGTACTTCCTAGTGTCCATAGAATCCCTTTCTTCTCAAAGGTGCTGACTGCATATAACGTGTGTTATAAAGAACACTGTCTTGAGTTTTAGAAAACTGTGCTAATCCTAATTATGCTGTATATCAAGTTTTAAAGGAATTTATCTCTGTATCCTCCAATGCATTCTAGATGTACTATAATCCCTAAACAGTACTTCAAAGTTAAGTTATATTTCAAGAAGACAAATCTATTCAAGGAGGTTAAGAGACCTTTCTGCATCTACTGCCCAGGTTCATTGTGGGGGAACAAATGGGTAAACTCCTCAAAATTACTTAACCCATTATCTACACAGTTGAAAATATATCTAAAAATGAAAATAAGTAAATATATATATACACACACATACACATGCAAACATATGCACATACATGTATGTTTGTGTATACATATGTATATATATATATATTTTCTAAAATAAATAACACTGTCCAGGGTCATTGTGGAGAAACAAATGGGTGAACTCCTCCAAATTACTTAACATATAAAATACACGGGTGCAGATACATGTGAATATATATATATATATATATATATATATATATATATATACACACACACGTGTATTTACATTCTAAAGTGAATACTAATATTTTTATAAGGCAACAATTATTAATTACCTATTTATAATAGGGAACAACTATATGGCATTTTACAAGTTCTAAAGTGCTTTTCAATTGTGTTACTTTCCTTAATTATCATAACAAACCCATGAGGTAAATTTTTCACCAGATGAAGAGACAAAAGGTCAAAGCAGAGGCAGGTGCCTAAATATGTCCTTGTTATGAATGCCTATGTCTCCCCAAGATGCATATGTTCAAATCCAATCACCGATGTGATGATATTTGGTGGTAGAGCTTTTGGGAGGAAATTACATCATAAGGGTAGAGTTCTCATATTTGGGATTAATGCCCTTATAAAATGAGGCCAGAGATCTGGTCCCCTCACCTTTCCCACCATGAAAGGATACAAGAGAGAAGTCACCAATCTTCAAACCTGGAAAAGGGGCCTCACCAGAACCTGCCCATGTTGGCATCCTGATCTTAAACTTCCAGTCTCTAGAACTGTGAAGAACACATTTCTGTGGCCAAGAAGCCACCCAGCTTATGGCATTCTGTTACAGCACACTGAGCTAGAGCATTGCCGTATAATGAAGCATTGTGTAGATTCATCCTCACGTATAACTCTTCAATAAGAGAGAAAATGAATCTCCAGTGAATGAATAAAATGCATCTATTTTCTAGCAAAGGGTGGGGACTCTATAAAAAGTACTGAAAGAATTAAATAGTTTGCCTAAAATGGGAGCCAAGAAAATAAGAGAGAGAAAAAAAAGCCAAAACAGCCTAACCAGCAAAGAAAAATACTAAGTACCTTGTACACTGTGGATGAATCGAAGAGTTCTTTGGAAACAGGGACACAGGATCACAGTCACCTACCAATGCACATTAACATCTAAACAAACACCTACCTTGTAGCTTCAGAGCAAGGAATAGAACAATATGTAAAATGCCACGTTATTCCCAAGGCTACTCAGATGTTCCTGCTCTAATTTGCTCTTTGTCATGAAGGCAATAAAATTACTAGCCTAATGCAGTTCTATTTAGATGTGCTGTATTCAAATTGATTCGCCTATTAAATGAAAAATGATTCATGTGTGCAGATGCCTCTCTGTTTTTATTTGCTACACTGGCTCTTTCTCTATCACTGTCAAGGCCCAGCTGATCTATAAGCCAGGATGACAATGTGGCAGCGGATAGATGGGGTAAATGCCCTGAAGGTCAGAGCAGCACCGAGTAGTCTGCTACCAGGAGGGACAGCCAGCAAAACAGTTCAATCACTTGCCATCTTGGGCAAGTGACATCACCTCTTGTAACAGCAGCTTTCCATGTGAGAAATGGACACAGCCACACTGACCTTCTGGGATTGCTGTGGACACAAAGAGGACAAAATAGATCAAGCTCCTAAGACAAGGCACACACTTGGCATACAATATACAGTATGATGACTTTTTAATTGTCTTTGCAGAGGAAGTTCTAAGTACTTTCTGTTGAATAAATTGTCACTGGCCACATTTTATGGGAGATTAAGCACCTCTGAATTTGAGCAGATTGGCAAACTAGACCACAGGGCTTAATGGGTATTTTCTGAAAGTCACCAAATCCCGAGATGCCCCATTAAGCCTGGGATAAGGCATTTTTCATACCTTAGGAGAATTTCTGGGTCAACTTTTCACCATTATTAAATAGGGCATCACATGGAACAGGTGTCTTTTTTTTTTTTTTTAAAGAAGGGAAGGCTCACCAATCCTAAGACATTTCTCTGGGATTGTGGAGATCACTAGGACAACACTTACCTGCTTTTTTCCCATTAAGATTTTCCCTTCTTCAACAACAGTCCACAACTGGATACCCGACCCAACCCACTATCCTCACTCCTCCTTCCTGGTGAATTCAGCACCTAGAGACAACAACATTACATGCTCTCTCCACCCTTAAAGACAAACTTATACTTTGGGATGGCAGCCTCTCCTAGCTATCGGGTAGATAGCCACTTTTCATTTTAGCGTATTTTTATGTATTTTTAAGCAACTAGATTTCTACTCAAGTGGTCCAATGAGAAGGTGTAGACCAGAGCCTCCCTATGTATTATTGTCTTCCTCTTTTGTGTGTGTCAGCCTTGGTCCCATGCATAAAAAGAGTTGAAACTTTAAGGGAAAAAAAGAGATGGAAAGAAAACGGGTGGAAGAAGGAAAGGGAATGCGAAGGAAAAAGAGGAGGGGAAAAAAAGAGAGTACAGCACGGGAGGGAAGAGGAACTTTTCAAGTTTCAGCTGCACAAAGAATGCATTTCAAACAGCTCAACACAGAATTTCAGGCCAAAGGGCAAGAGAAAAAACAAAACTTTAAAGTTCTGTAGTTTCTTCTTCTCCCCTCACAAAATAAATGATATTAATACTTTATATATCTAGGCACCTCTAAATGTTTACATCTTAAATGAGAGCTTCCAGCAGCCCTAGAGGGATCTGTGAGCATGGAGTATAAAATACAGGTGTGACTCTTCTGACATGAATTCTATTCTCAATGCCCAATGCCCAGTGCCCAAATGAATAGCATTATGGACATTTACATGTGGACTAAACTTCAATCCCTTTCCAAGAACATGGCCATGACTCTGCCTGCACACAGCAGATTCCCAAAGAATCAAAAATGATGAGTTCGTGTCCTTTGTGGGGACATGGATGAATCTGGAGAACATCATTCTCAGCAAATTGACACAAGAACAGAAAAGGAAACACCATATATACTCACTCATAGGCGGGTGATGAACAATGTGAACACATGGACACAGGGAAGGAAGCACCACACACTGAGGTCTATTGGGGGAAATAGGGGAGGAACAGCGGGGGGGGTGGGGGAGGGATGGCATGGGGAGAAATGCCAAATATGGGTGAAGGGGCAGAAGGCAGCAAAACACACTGCCACGTGTGTACCTATGCAACTATCTTGCATGTTCTGCACATGTACACCAAAACCTAAAATGCAATAAAAATTAAAAAAAAAAAAAAGATTGTGCCTCAATTCTGGAAGACGCCCCCTTCAGTCCGCCAGGCCTGAAGTCAGCTGGCTGAAGTCTGGACTGTTTGAATTTCTTTAAACCCAGGACGTACTCACACTCTTCCAATACGTTAGAGCCAAGAGAAGTAGAAAAGCCCCATTAGACTACGGGTTCCTCAAAGTCGCAATGCTGCTTTTCATATGACTTAGAAAATGCTGCTTTAGTAAGGGAAGTATCAGTGCTACACTTGTCCCCACTTTCCAGCTGCGTGGCCTGGGGCAGGACTATGGAATCTGAGCTCAAATGAGGCAAGAATCATGCCTTATTTAATTTCCATAATGAATGTAAGGCCTAGGTAAAATGGTGAATAAAGAAGTGTGTTTTTAACTGAAAAGTTATCAAAATCCAAACAGACTTTCTCATAGATTGGAGATGACAATGATTAAGATGCTTTAAGTGGGGTAAATTTTCTGACCCTTTCTAGGAGCAGGAAGGACAGAAAGTCACTCTGAAGTCAAGCTTTATTTTTGCCAATGATTGTAAGGAATAGGCAGAAGAGAAACCCACTTTGAAAGGTATTCACTGTTTTTCCAGAGAGAATGAGCAGAATAATTTCCTGTAGTCATGTACATGCTGCCTAGCTTGTAGAGTCACTGAGCCTTCAATGCCAGGGTACGGAGGCCTAATACACGACCTCTTGAGACTCCCCCAAGGTTGTTAGTTTCCTGAAGACCCCATCAATGGAGGGCAAGTGGAAAAATACGGATAAGAAATCATGGGATACAGGCAACCATGGTCTTGATGGCTTTTCTTGAAAATCAGGGATACTGTTGGACTGGGACAGATCCTTCCCAAGCAGAGTGGTACTAGTGTCAATCACACAAGTACAACCTGTTCCCACAAACGAAGCTATCTTGAGAAAAGCTGGGGTCCAGGATGATGACTCTGGATGTTCAGAAATGTTCAGGGCTTCATGGGTAGAAGGCTGGTTTGGTTACATTGTGAGCTGTAAAGATGAGGACCCACCGAACCTGAGACAAAGACCGTGCTGTCGAGAGCAATGGCTGAATATGAAAATGCTATATCTTAGCTCACTGTGTGCTGCAATAACACAATAGCACAGACGATGTCATTCATAATGCACAAAACTTGCTTGGCTCACAGTTCTGGAAGCTGGGAAGTCCAATATCAAGGCACTTGCATCTGGCAAAGGCCTTCTTTCTGCACCATCCCATTGCAAAAGGCAGAAGGGCCAAGAGACAAAAGTGAGCTGAACGTGCCCTTTTATAAAGGCAGTAATTCCACCCAGTAGGGTGAAGCCCACATGGCCCAATACCTCTTATAGTTCTCGCCTCAAAACCGTTACAATGGCAACTAAATTTTCAACATAAGCCTTGGAGGGGACAAACATTTAAATCACAGCAGTTTCTAATGAGTGATAACCTGGGAGCTCAGGATGGAGGCCTAGTGGCCTGTGCATGTAACTGGACCAGCAAAGAGTTCACCATTGAAGACCCGAGCTTCCTCTGAATTCTAAAGACCCATGCTTCAACAGAGATACTGTGTGCCAATGAATGCCCCAGCAGCTAGGGACTGATGAGATTCATTTCTATCCTAAAATAGCATTCAGAAAAGGACCACACTTCATTGTGTCAGCCCAGTACTTTTTGGATGATGTGAGATGAGAAAAGTAAGTGGCATTTCTGCTAACAGGGCATTGAGATATACAAGCACTTTCTTGAAATATCTGAAGAGATACAATTCTGTTGTACCTTCAATTTGTGAAGCACGTCAAATCGGTGACACATCAATAAAGAGCTGCATTTTAGTTGTCATTTTGATTTCTGTCTCAAAGAACAGAAAACATTTTTCTTGTTTTCTACTTAAAGTAACCTGCTGTACATGGAGTACTGAAGCGTGACATACGTTTATGCCTCACCTATAATTCTAGATTAATATGTTCCGATGTTTTTGCTATAAAATGTGTTTATTCATTCAATGAATATTCACTGATCACCTGCTGTGCACTAGGTCTTGAGCAAAACATTGGGATTCAGCATTGAACACTCACAGGGTTCCTTCCAGGACATCTATGCTTTACACTTCTTTCTGTGGAATAGGGAATGAATATTCCCATTGCTGTCCGACTCCACAGACATCTCCTTGTGTAAATGAATGGTTCATCTTTCCATACACGTTGCATCATTTGCAACGTCTTACATAGGCTAATTTAAAATTCTGATTGAGGTGGCAAATTATGTAAAACAAACTGTAAAACAAATTGATAATAGATGCTATTTATTAATTATATAATTGGAAAAGTCATATTCCTATAAAACATAATAAATATAAAATGGTTTTGTTCATTGCAAATTGCTCAATTAAAGCTAGCCTGAGGTTTACTGGTCTAAATTCTAAATATTTTGTGTTCCTTAAATCACTGAGTATGGACTTGGGGTATATGAGTTTTCACCATATTTAAGAGGATACATGATCAAAGAGATTGTTATATCCTCAATGTCAAATATGGTAGATGGTACAATGGTGACTCTAAATGCTATTTTTTAAATTTCACTCCTTAATTTGTTTAGTCATTCATGCATTATTTAACTCAACAACCACACAAGCAATATGTCAGGCATAATTCTGTCACTGGTAAAGATAAAACAATGACAAAGAATATTCTTCGATATTTAGTACAAAATTTCCCAACCTTTTCTTTTCCTTACTTCAAATGCACTATCCATCAATTTCTGTTTAATAGAAAAATAATTTAATTCTGAGAATGACAGAACAAAAGGCTTTGCATATCACTTACACTCAAATACTTAGCAAATCAATCCAGCAATCAATTTATTAATAAATGCAGAAATGGAGGGATATGACTTTTGGAAGTTACCCCATGTTTGTGATAGTTCTAGTTTGTGGTAGTTCTGATATCCAGAATTTCTGATTCCTAGGCTACTCTGCAAGAAATCCCACTTACAAAGCACATACCATGCTCTGGCAGAAAGTCCTTCTTATAGGAGGGCAACCAAACTGAAGAGGCCAGTAAAAAGCACCATTTAAGCCACTGAAAATGAGAAAGGCTGTTACTGCCATTTAACAGGAAGCACTCGCTCATCAATACTGAGTGGGCTTAATTACTTAATTATAAACCATTGTGGCCTACTATTAGAACAAGCCGAGTAAGGCCAGCACTTGGTAACACTTTATTATCTAACAATGCGTATTGCTCTATAGTCTCAAAAGTGTGTTGCTCTGGTACACTCTAGTTGCTACACAGAAACCCACTGGATTTCCTTCAATTGGTCCTAACTGCTGAGTGGGCTCAGGTATTGCAGTTTGGATTTCAATAACAGAGTCCAGTATATGGCCCTGTACCTCATGCTTGTGTAAGCACATAGATTTGAGTTAAAAGACATGGATTTGGCGGGGCGCGGTGGCTCATGCCTATAATCCCAGCACTTTGGGAGGCCGAGGCGGGTGGATCACGAAGTCAGGAGATCGAGACCATCCTGGTCAACGAAACCCCGTCTCTACTAAAAATAGAAAAATTAGCTGGGCATGGTGGTGCGTGCCTGTAGTCCCAGCTACTTGGGAGGCTGAGGCAGGAGATTTGCTTGAACCCAGAAGACAGAGGTTGCAATGAGCCAAGATCATGCCATTGCACTCCAGTCTGGGTAACAACAACGAAACTCCGTCTCAAAACAAAAAAAAAAGACATGAATTTGCTCTCAGGTCTGCCATGTATACACCGTATACCTGTGAACAAAAAGCTTGCACAGTCTAAGCCTTGGTTTCCTCGTCTGTGAACTGGGGATGGAAAAGCAATACCTGTCTCAGGGTTGCGAGGGTTTTACAAGATAACCTATGAAAGTACCTGGTACAAGGTACAAGGTGTAACATATAATAGGGGCTCAGACAAATGGAGTGAATAAAAATGCTGCTGGGTCAATAGGAGTGTGGAGCTATATGGCTATTACAAATTGCCCAGCATGGAATTTTACCAGCTACTAGGTAGAAGTCTCAGTGGGGGTGAGGAGTAGAAAGAAATCTTTTTTTTCTTTTTTCTTTTCTTTTTTTGAGATGAAGTCTCACTCTGTCTCCCAGGCTGGAGTGCAGAGGGGCCATCTGGACTCACCACAACCTCCATATCCCATGTTCAAGCGATTCTCCTGCCTCAGCCTCCTGAGAAGCTGGAATCATGGGCACCCAAGCTAAGTTTTGTATTTTTAGTACAGATGGGGTTTCTCCATGTTGGTCTGACTGGTTTCGATCCCCTGACATTGTGATCCACCTGCCTCGGCCTCCCAAAATGCTGGGATTACAGGTGTTAGCCACCACACCCGGCCAAAAGGAGTCTTTAATTACCCTTTGACACCTTGAAGCAAGCAGGCTTGGCCCTGGGCAGTGGGCATGGTCTGAATGGAGCCATGGAACACCTCCCTGCTTACTAGCTGGGACATGTTGGGCAAGACTTTCAATCTACTGGCCTTACGTTTTTACAGGCGAAAATGACAGTAACAGTCTGACTACATGGGGGAGCCAGATGATGCCTCATGCCCACTTCGCCTGCTCTTCCAGCACTGGCAGCTCTCCAGCTTCTCTCTCACTCGCTCCTGCCCTTCTGGATTCCCAGGTCCTCCTGCACCTCCTGCCTCTCTGTGTTGTAGAACCCCAGCTCATGGCCCCAATTATTTTCTCTGTTATTAGCTGTGCTCCTTCCCTAGCATCATTTCCTAGGCTTTCTATGCCACCTACAAGCTGAGCACTCTCAAATGTATAACGCCAGCCCAATCTCTCTGCCAAGTGGGCCTGATCCTTCACCACTTGGTGTGATTTCTTTGATGTCAAATAAAGATCAGAACCCTCACATGTCCAGTATAGAAGCTTTGATTATATTTCCCAAATATATTCCCTTTTCCAGCTTACCCATGCTAGTGAAATACTTCCTGCTCATTTAATTCCTCTTTTCCACTCACCTGCTCTATCCAATCATCAGCACATAGTATGGATTCACACCCAAATCCAATCCTATCTCTTTTTTTTTCAATATTGCATAGTGAAAACCTTCTTTTTGCTTCTGCTCTTACCACCTATTTGTCTACTAATATAAAATGCAAACTAGATGTTGGCTAGACAGGATGGCTCATTCTTTTGGTTGGTTTGTTTTGAGAGAAAGTCTCGCTCTGGCACCAGGCTGGAGTGCAGTGTCATGATCTCAGCTCACTGCCCCCTCAATGGCTCATTCTTATAATCTCAGCATTTCAGGAGGCAAAGGTGAGGAGATCACTTGAGGCCAGGAGTTTGAGACCAGTCTGGGAAACACAGTGAGCCTCTGCTCACTCTATCTCTACAAGTTTATATATATATATATATGGAATTAGCTGGGCATGGTAGTGTGTGCCTGTAATCCTCACTACTCAGAAGACTGAGATGGAAAGTATCATAAGCCCAGGAATTCAAGGCTGCTGAGCCATGAACTTGTCACTGCACTCTGGCCTAGGTGACAGAGACCTTGTCTTTAAAAAATAATAAAAAAAAATACATAAAATATAAACCAAATGCCATTATCCCCTCCTTGCACTTAGAAGGAATTCTAAAGTCTTTACTACGGTTAATTGGCCCTAAATGAGGAGTGTAGGAGCTACGGCCATAGTGAGGACTGAACACAGAGCTGATGCTTTGTGCTGAATCCAGGCCTGGCAAATATTTATAGAATGCATGACTGACCAACGCTCCAAGTGGCATGATCACAGAGAACTTGGCAGCAGTGTGTAGTAACATTTGTGAAGGTGAACTGAATCTCAGATGGAGCAGCTAGCTCACTGAGGCTGTCTCTATACCCTGCTGTGTCCTCATGATGACCCAGAGTCCACTTCAATCCGGGTTCCCTTGCAAAAGGCTGGCACAAAGGATTCCCGGAATGCACAACATGGGGCTTTTTGAGAAGGGTATAGCTGAAGCCCCATCTTCGGATCTTGAAACCCATCCTGTTAATAAGTCATCAGGAGACTCAGCAAATGGGAGGCAAAGAGCCCTGCTGATGTGATTCAGGCTTTCCTGAGCCATCTGCCTCCCCATATGCTTCTCGAGGAGAACTAAGTATAGCCACAATTGCAGCTAATCAAATATTTGTCAGAGCTGCAGTGTCCCCACCCAATTATGGTCTCCAGGATGTGCCAAGGAGCATAGAGCTGCTTGAGAGTCCACGGTGACCTTGGCCTTAGTTGAAGGTCACAGAATATAGGGGGAAGTTGTGACTATAAAAAAATAGCAGGGAGCCCCAGAGTCACAGCTGATTAGAGAAGAACAGGTGGTCACTCTGCCTTTGTCTTCCACAGAGATGCCAGATGCCTCCAGCAGGGCCTGACCACTCCAGAGACTAAGCTAAGCCCAGCCAGTCCAGAAAGAGATCAGTAGCCTCAGTCCCAACTCCCGCCAAGGTCTGAGGCCCCCACCAACCCAAGCATTGAATGAGCTGTCCCTGTCACAGCACATGCTTACCTCCTTTCCTCTCTTGGTCCTCTCCCTTCTGTCTATTAGGGCACACACCCACACACCAGGGTACACTTGCAGTCTGGAGCGGGGCAGCATATCCAAAATTGGTGAGCACAGACAGCACCCGGTCAGAATGCCTGCCAGGCAGGGGACGAGCAGGGCCTGCAGGCCAACAGCTGCCTGGTGTAAATCCTTTAGTTATGGATGATACAGAAGGTGAGGGTCTGCACGGGGGCCTGGGCAACTGGTCACTGTAGTCTCGAAAGGAAGACTTGGAAAGCTCAGGACAGTACCTGTTATAACAACTACTCATACCAGATGCACTGGCTGAATATTGGCCCTGGTTAAAATGAGCAAAAGTTATCCCCGTGCCATGCACAGGTCAGTTCTACCGAGACCTGTCTCTGCAGCTCGAGTTTTGTCTTCTCAGCTTCACAGCATTTCATCTCATTCATTCTCCTTCTAGACTCCAATGGCAGCCCAGAATGACCTGATCTTCTGTCCTTCAGGACAGCAGAAGCTCTTACAGCTGACATTTTTCCTTTCCTTATTCAGCTCCTCTCTCTGCTGCTTATACATTAAGCCAAATGCTGCAGATACATTGTCTGTCTGGGCATGGACTTGGGAATTCCTTCAGGGAGAGCTCACCTCTCTCCAGCTCCTCTATGCCCATGCACTCTCCCAGTTGCCTGCATACCTCAGAGTCCCAGCCAGCCCACTGGGTGACCTGGTTTCTGATGGGTCACCTTGACTCAGACTCGGCCCTGGCTGAACCAAGTAATTAACTTTCAATTACAGCAAATGCAGCACAGAAGGGTCTTAACCAAACATTTCAACCAAGTTCTTGAATTATTTCTTGATCTGAGCTTCTGCATGTAAGCCCCTTAGCTCCAGTCAACAACTGGAGAAGTCTCAGGCATAGCCAGAGTGTATGGTAACCACACACTTATTGGTGCTGATACTTCAGGGAGTAGGGCCTGGAGAAACCCATGCAGGATCCAGCCCATTTCAAACTGTCACTCTTTCAGCAAGCTTTCTCTGCCTGTCCCAGATAAGTGTGAATGTTCTCACCCTGGATCATATGCATTTACTGCTCAACAACACTCGGCAGGCAGAAGATGCTACCCATCTCTTCAATGCATCCCTCCAACACACAGTCCATTCATCCAAAATACTGACAGCCACAAGATGCTCCTTGCTCTTGAAGAATGCCTGACATTATTCTCTTCTCTTGAATAAATGTGACGATTTCCTCATTAGTATCATCTGTTGAATCTTGCCCTTTGGCCCCACCACAGCAGGTATATGCCTCTTACACTCAGCCCCCAGAAATGTACAAAGGGCTGGCTGATGGTGCCCCTGGTGCCTAAGCAAACTTTCATGGTTGCCTCTGAACCAAGATGTTGATGTGAAAATAAATGAGCAAAGAAGAACAGGTCATCTGGCAGCTAATCTACGCTGCAAACATTGCTGCTGAGGATGCAGACCTAAGTGTTCATGGAAACCACAGCCAACTGGCTAAGCTGTGGCTGACACCCTACCAAGTGATACTGCAACTTTTAGGTGACTCTTTTGACCCCTCCTGTGTGAGAAAATTCTACCTCCACCACCTGAAAGTCACAGTGTCACCTGCCTGGGTGTATCAGTGAATGCCTAGGTCTACATCCTCTGAAGCAATATGTTTCAGTTCAATTAAACAGATGGGGCAAGATGGCTTGAGGGATGTGACAGTCCTGCTTTGGGCCACTGGGATACTGAAGAGATTCATATTTTTTCCTATTATAAAAACATGATTTTTTTCTTTTTTTGAGACAGAGTCTCGCTCTGTCACCCAGTCTGCAGTGTAGTGGTGTGATCTCAGCTCACCAAAACATCCACCTCCCAATTCAAGTGATTCTCCTGCTTCAGCCTCCCAAGTAGTTGGGATTACAGGCACCCACCACCACCCCTGGCTAATTTTTTTGTATTTTCAGTAAAGATGGGGTTTTGCCATCTTGGCCAGTCTGAAGGATAATTTTTTTTTCTAAAACAAACTTCATTTTCTACAAAATGGAGCCACAATATCTAATCACAGGGTTGTCATGAGTATCAAATGAGATGATACAAATCAGTGCCTATGGCTCACTATACATGAACAGCATTGTTCAATGTTTTAATTACTTTCTTTTCCTTTGGGGAGAGGGAGGGTGGGTACTGGCTCGTAGTGACTTCCACCATGCCAATTCTAAGCTTCTTTCAGATTAGACCTGGTTACTTCTTGATAATTCTCAGAAGTCGTATCACACTGCTTGCCCAAATGACCAATCCGTAAATATTTTTATATGTTCTATTTCCTCTCACATTCTTTTTTCCACTTTCTTCTTCTCATCCACTAAGACTCTGCCTATTTCCCCTCCTCAGAAGCTCTTCCCTCAATGCCACAGGCAGAGTAATTGCTCCCTTGTCTGTTTCCACAGCATTTTGTACCAGCTCTTGTAGAATACTTGTTCCTCCAAGCAGCAGGTCTGTGTGTCTTTCTGTAACCAGACTCTGGGCTCCTTTAAGACTGAAGAGTGCACGACTCACCAATGAGTTCTAGGATTCTAGTAAGGTGCTTGACATAAAAGACACGTAATTAGTCTTTTTAAATGAACTGATATCATCCTCACCTCAAAAGTCTGCCTGTTTATCAATGACCTATTAAATACTACCTCTTCCATGAAGATCTTCCCAATTAGAAAGCAGAATTCAGTGTACTTATAAGCAGCACAGGTTCTGATTCAGACTGATCTTTATTTAAGTTCATGCTTTCCATGCACTTGCAAATCATTTATCCTTTTTATTCATTTATATATGAATAATTCTCTTCATATATAGAATAATCATGAAAGATTAGATACGACAAAGACGGCCATCATCATTATTATTAAAACACACATCTTCCGCCTGTTTATTCTTCTAGCTTTACACCTTTCTTGTGTCCCACAGAGTCTGCCTCCTATTTTATTCTTCTTAGAGTCACCTTATTGCCACCCACCTACTTCCTCTCCTCCTCTGTTGTTCTGTAAGTTCCTTAAAGGGCATAGAATTAGGAAATCACTTGAGTATCTTCCCTGTGACCTAGATCAGTACTTTAAATAAAACCAATGCTAAAACGTTGCCAAGTGATCACTTGAGTGTTAGTCTGGGGAACTTGCTTATCCCCAAAAGAAGGCTGAATACTCACTATATGCCTCTCATTCAAGATATGTGAGAATGGAAAAGAGCACAGACACTTTGGGAGATCGTTTGGTGGTTTCAAACTCATACAACCAATATGAGGACTGGGAGCTAAAAGAAAGTCACACAGTTTTATAAACCCATTTCAGGAATAGGAACTGGGGCCTCAGAAAGATGAAGAATCCAGCCAAAGGCCAGCAGTAGAATCTCAAATCTACCTGCTGCTCCGACAGCCCTTCCTGCTACCCGCATCTGCCCTGATGCTTACCAGGGCCCCAGAAAACTATTTCCAAGGCTCTCTTGACTCCTTGTGTCTGAGAAAATTCTACAATGAATATTTGAAAGTAATAGCATCACCTAGATGGGTGTCAGCCAAGGCTTAGCCCGCTGGCTCTGGCATCAGTGAACACCTAGGCCTACATCCTCAGAAGCACTTTTCACAGCTTCAGATTCAGCTACCATATGGCCCGATACCCTGGGCTCATTTACCTTCCCATCAATATCTTGCTGCAGAGCTAACCATGCAAGTTTGCTGTTTAGGCTCCAGGGCCACAATCAGCTGCCCTTTGTGTGCTGCTGAGGGCTGAGCACAGGGAGCAACCTCTCCCCTTGACTAAACTCTCATTACTGTACCTTCCTATGATCTCTTGTTACTGCGTGGCTGTTTATTTGCATGTCTGTGTGAGTTTCTTTGAGTTCAGTCATGCTGCGGTTCATCCCAGCAGCCACAGGACTTGGTACAGGGCATGGAAAAAGCAAAATTTAATGGCTGTGTTACCCAAGAAGGAACAGGGTTCATTTGCCTGGCAAGTAACAGACAAATCTCCACAAGAGCGCAGGTTTTGATCGATAGGAGTTCTATCACTTGTCACAAGGGAGGAGAGCGCTGGGAGTATTCTCCATGCAGTGTCTCCCCAAGGAAAAGTGACAGGAAGGTTTTATGGGGTGGTGGAAGTGGGAGAGGCTGCCTCATGGCATGCAGAGGAAGGGGCTCAGTGGTGCAGATGCAGTGAGTCATCACGCCAGCACAGAGGTTACATGTCACAGTAATGAAGCTACAGCTCCTCCTTGGGTGGAGGCTTCAGCATGGTAACCAGGAAAGTTCACTCAAGTTCACCAATAAGTTATCAGGGCTGTCAGGAGCTGCCTCTACCCAACTAGGTGATTACATTCCACACAGAATTTTGGTGGTGGTGGGGCGGGGGGCGGTGCGAAGGGGGAACAGGCACAGGAAGCTGTAAATAAATGAACTGCTCAAGTCCATTAAACTCCTATAGTCCCCGGAGATCCTCCACGCCTGCTTGCACCTGGAGTGTTTCAACTATTTTTCCTATTTTATTTTACACATGCAACATTTCCTCCTAAACCAGATTCTTCCCAGTGACGTTGAAATGTATTCACCATTCTCTCATTAGAAATAAAATACACACAGAAGTCCAATCCCACAGCTCTTCCCAAATACCCTGGTCAAGTAGCAACCAACTGACCTAAAGGATGTCTCTACTGGCTGTTTCCATTTCTCCAATGCTCTACTCACTCTTCAAAACCCCAAAGCTGGTTTCTGTTCTCTTAGCATCAGAAAAAAAAATCTATCCAGGTGAATTGTGTCCTATGTTTCTAAAAAACGGAGGAAATTTTTAGTACACACTATACTTGAATTCTCAGCAGCATTTTGCAATGTTGGTCAATTCCCCCTCCCTAGAAATACGCTCTTTCCTTGGCCACAGTGAAACAAAGCTTCACTATCTTTTTCCTCTTGACTCTGATAGCGTGTTTCTCTGTATCCTTATCACAGTCACCTCCCTGGAAACTGGCATGCCTTTCCCCAATCCAGTGTTGCTCTCTGTCCCTGTGTGGGTGGTTTATTTCATGGCACATATTACTGTTTGTGGTATACTGATTATCTTCTTTTTAAATTTTTTAAAAATTATTTTAGAGACAGTGTCTCTCTGTGTTGCTCATGCTGGAGTGCAGTGGAACTTTAATGGCGCACTGCAGGCTCAGCCTCTGGGTTCAAAGGATCCTCCAGCCTCAGCCTCCTGAGTAGCTGGAACTATAGGCATGCATCGTTGTGCCAAGCTGATTATCTTCTTTTCCAACCATAATGTGAGCAATAAGAAAGCATAAAATCTATTTTGTGCATTTTCCAAGTCCTGCACATAAAGTGGCATCTAGCATATAGCCACTTAATGAAAATTATGTCTGTAAAACATATTTTTCTTCTAAGTTCAAGATCTGTATGTTAAATTGGCTACTTCAAGTTTCATGCTTAGATTTTCAAAGATACCGTATATTTAACATGTTCAAAAGTAATCTATCATCTCAGAAGATAATACAGGGGAAATATTCAGATTTCCTCGGATCTGGTAATGAGATTTTAGATATACACCTAAGGCACAGTTTCTGAAAAAGAAAAGAACTGATAAAATAGATTTCATTAAAATTATAATTTTCTGCTCAGAAAAAATCATTGCCAAGAACGTAGAAAGACAAGCCACAGGCTGGAAGAAAATGTTTACAGAAGGCATATCTAATAATGGAATGTTATCTAAAGTACATTTAAAAAATCTTAAAACTCAACAATGAGAAAATAAACAACCCAATTAAAAAATGAGCCAAAGATCTTAACAGATACTTTGGCAAAGCAGATACAGGAATGAAAAATAAGCATATGAAAGGTTGTTCCACATCATATGTCACCAGGGAAATGCAAATTAAAAACAGTGAGATACTGTTACACACCTATTAGAGTGGCTAAAAGTCAAAACTGTGATAACACCAAATGCTGGAAAGGTTTTTGTTGTGGAGTAACAAGAACTCTCGTTCACAGCATGTGGGAGTGGAAAAGGGCATAGGCACTTTGGGACATCTTTGGTGGTTTCTTACAAAACTATGCATACTCTTACCATATGATCTAGCAGTTGCACTCCATCGCATTTACCCAAAGGAGATGAAAACACATATTGACATAAAAATCTGCACACAAAAGTTCATAGCAGGTTTGTGTGTGTGGTTTTGTTGTTGATGTTGTTTTTGAGACGGAGTCTCCCTCTGCCGCCAGGCTGGAGTGCAGTGGCGTGATCTCGGCTCAGTGCAATCTCCGCCTCCCAGGTTCGAGTGATTCTCCTGCCTCAGCCTCCAGAGTAGCTGGGACTACTGGTGTGCACCACCATGCCTGGCTAATTCTTGTATTTTTAGTAGAGACTGGGTTTCACCATGTTGGCCAGTCTGGTCTTGAGCTCCTGACCGCAGGTGATCTGCCCACCTTGGCCTCCCAAAGTCCTAATGTATTTCTCAAAGCTCCAGTTTTGCTTTCCCTTGCCCCTCCATCTCCATATCACTCCAGGATCCAACCACTTCCAGCTCACTTCCAGCCTCGCTGGCCTGCCAGACCCTCCCTGTTACATGCTACCTTCGCCCATGCTGTTCCCTCTGCTTGGAATGGCATTTTCCTTTCCTGGGACGGGAAAATACCCCATGGCTTCTACTCACCACTCACCTCTATGTTCAGGCATCATTTCTTCCCTGGAAAGCCTTCCCTCATCTCCCTAACATGGTCAGACATTCCTCTTAGTGCTGTGACATTAGTTGGTATAAAAATAACTTTGTATGATTATCTGCATAGTGACTGCCTCCCATATTAAACTGAGGACTCTGTAATGGGAGGTTTGTTCTGCTTAGACAAATCTATTACACTGCATAGCACCCAGATGCTCAATAGATAGTGGTTGAACGCAGAACTTTAAAAAACATAATATTCAGTTTAAAAGAAAGTAAGAAGGCATTAACGTGACCATTTTTAAAAGAATTTCCTTATCATCTGATCTTTACAAAACATAATAAAAATATAGAGAAGTCAAAGAATTCACTTGAAATTAAATTGAAAATCAAACTAGAAAACACACATTGGTTCTACTAATTTTTAAACTCGCTGAGATTCAGGTTCCTTCTGTAGGAACAAAGATACGTTTCTCTACAGATGGTTATGAGAATGTGTACAAGAATATCTACAAAAAATCTAGCACAGTGCCCGGTGTATTCAGTTGTACAGTCAATAAAAATGTATTAGTGCCATTACTACCAATCCACGAAAATACAGGTCAGCCATTGGCACATATTTCAGAAAGCTGAGAAAAGTACATTTACTTTAAGGAAGATAAACAAGAGCATTAATTTCCAGGTGTCATGACTTTTATTGTGTCTTAAACTTTAACAATATTGACCTGAATCACTCTAAACCAAAGCCATCAATACTGCAGAATGTTTGCTCAGGCGAAGCTTTCAAACAGGATTTAGGTGAAGAAAAAGGTTTCTGAAATGGAGTCTGGAAGTGATGTGAAATTCTTCATTCATCACCTTATCTTTGTATTCACCTATCAGTCCATTGGCTCAACACTTAAGTATTGAGTAACTGAGATACACCAGGCACTTGAGTTATGGCAGTGAAGGGGACAGAGTTTCTGTCTTCACAGAACTTACACTATAGAAAAATAAAAACAGAAACAAAAATATAAAGCCCACAAAACACTCAAGTAATCATTCTGTTCTAATGCCATAAATGTAAAAGAAATTAAGATAGAAAATATAGAACACTTAATTTGTAGATGGGAAAGGACTTGGTATATAATGATTAAAATGGGCATTTATATAAATTGTGGCTGGGCAGAGCCCAGAACAGACCTTGCAAACCAATGTGAGGGAGCAGATTCAGAAGCAGAGCTCACAGGGAGTGAATGAAAACCACAGCTCTCGGACCCCTTGGTCAGCTTTGTAGAGGAACATGGTGTCAGGCAGAAGGGGAAGAAAGGATTTTGGAAAGAAAACATATGCAGATGTTTGAGGCAAGCTTTTGCTATGCAGTCTCTGCTTATGCCACCTCCAATGGAGGAGATAAAATAAGTCACCTCCTTTTATCCACGTATAGAGGGCCTACTCAAAAAGCTTGGTATAGACTCCCATAGTTTTGGAACCAGAGGCACAGACATATTTCACTCCTCGGAAAGCTAAGGCCATCCCAGAAAACGAGATGAAGGCTGATGCAGCAGGATATGCTTGGACATTTAGAATTTGTTGAGGCAAACGAAGCATTGCTCATGGACTAGCAGTGAGACACATGGGAAAAAGAATTGTCCTGATGCCACTTTAAGGCCTGTCCCAGACCCCAGCAGCAGATTTATGTGTGTTTGAAACATGTCCAATTACAAAGTGGACATCCCAGGCACACTGAATCAGCAGAGAGCCTCAGGAGGGAGTCACTCACGAGGGAGCCCTGAGGTTCCATCTGGACAGTGACCTGGGCTACAGCTCAAGCACACCTTAATATCGGAGACAATGAGACCTGAATGAGACCTGACAATGAGACCCAGGTCCGCCTGTTTACCTCTTGGACCCTCACTTCTACCTGCAACAGAATATTAGTGACAGCATTGACTGGCTTGGAAGAATGTTTACGTGAGTAGGAAAGCCCATTTTAAACACGCTTATAGGGAAAAGCTTCAATACACTATGCTTCAAAATTTAAAACGTCTGATGATGAAAACTGCCTAAAACAAAGTTAAAAGACAAGCTACAGACTAAGAGAAGATACTTTCTACATGATGTATCAAAAAAATTGTTATCAAAGATGTGGTTGGCAGTAGACAGAAAATAAAATTATGTAATGAAGAAATAAATTATCCAAAGAAACAGAAGCAAAAGTTATAGATGGGAGATCCCCAAAGGGAAAACAAAAAAAGCCAATCAACATGAGAAGATGGTCAACACCCTTAGTAATTAGGGAAATGTAAACTAAAAAAAAAAAATACTACATCTTCCCCTTGTTGATTGGTTCAAAGAAATATTTCCATCAACTGCTAGTGGAAGTTTAAACTGACACTTTGAAGTACATTTTGGAAGTCTTTTAAAAAAATCTGGGCCGGGTGCAGTGGCTCAAGCCTGTAATCCCAGCACTTTGGGAGGCCTAGGTGGGTGGATCACGAGGTCAAGAGATCGAGACCATCCTGATCAACATGGTGAAACCCCGTCTCTACTCAAAATACAAAAAATTAGCTGGGCATGGTGGCGTGTGCCTGTAATCCCAGCTACTCAGGAGGCTGAGGCAGGAGAATTGCCTGAACCCAGGAGGTGGAGGTTGCGGTGAGCCGAGATCGTGCCATTGCACTCCAGCCTGGGTAACAAGAGCGAAACTCCATCTCAAAATAAATAAATAAATAAATAAATAAATAAATAATAAAATTTAAAAATCTGCATGCTCTAAGACTATTTCAGCAATGTGGCTGCCTCGTATCTCCCTTAGAGAAACTCTTCACATGTTTTCACAAAGAGGGATGGACAGAAATGGTTATGGAATCATCCTCATTTGTAAAAGCCCTCACACAGTGGCAGGCTAGTACATGTTTAACAAATGGGCTTCCCCCAAACAGACCTGATTTGCAGTGTTTGCTGATTTCCTGGCAGACACAGTACCAGCATGGCCAATTTAAAGCAACCGAAATGAAGTCACTAAAGGAGACGGATGTCCACAGTAAGCTTTTCTGAGTGGCACAAGCTGGCTGCAACACACCACTGTTCCCAACAGTACATGTGGACAGACTGTGTTGAAGTACAAAAACCAAAATCGACATGTTACCTATGAGTCAGTGGAGCACAATAAGAAATGTAGATGATACATACCAACAACTTAGCAATGGTTTCTTTGGGTCTTGGATTCGGGTCATAAACCAATGTCTTTAGCTTTATTTGTAACATTCTCAAGGGGCGTTTTGTCCTAGAGAACTTATATAACCAAATGAATGAAGTAATGAAATTACTGCGTAGTTACCACTTATGTAGCAAAATTAGTACAAAAACAGCAGTAGGGAAACAGCCAATCAGTGTTGGTTCCTTTATTACCCTACCCCTCATTATAAGACCTCGAGCACGCTGAGGGAGACCAATAAGGTTTGTTTATTCATTCATGAAATAAGTTATTACTGAACGCCCAATTTATACCAAGCACCACAAAAGAAGAAGAAGGTGACCAAGAAGTACATCAAGTTGCCCAACCAGGAAGTTTTATAATCTGTCATTGAAGAAATAGACGTTAAGGAGTAATTTCTATTGTACAAATGTGCAACTCTACCTGAGAAAAAGAGAAAGGAAACATGCAGTAGGTGTGGCCTTGGGGACATCTGGGGTGCTGGGCGAGGTTTCAGAGCTAGGGAAGCCCTTCGAGGTTTATAAAACATTCTGAGGGATCTGGAGGATAGGAAGGTCGGGGAGACAAAGGGAAGAGCAGAGACAGGGAGTGATCACACCAAGGAGAAAGTTCCTGGCAAGGTGTGCAGGTAAGAGAAAGCAGGAGATGCTGAGGAAATGGAGGAGGGCTGCAGGGCTGCTGGGCTGGAACATGCCAGGGTGAGCTGACGCCAAAGGGACAGACAGTGCTGGGCTGAAGAAGCCTTGTCAGCCAGGTCCATTTTGATAATCAAAGTAATGTATGATAAAGAAAGAGAACAAGCAGATCAAAGTAATTTTACTTTTTAAAAAGATAATTTTCTTTTAAGGAGAGAGCTAAAAGATAAAATTCCTCAAAACAAACCACCCAGTAATAACCCCCCCCCCAAATTTTTTCTACAGTGTATATTAAAGATGATCTACCTTCAGAGCTTTTGAGAGGTACCTAGAAATGTTAACTGTCACCGAGTAGGGCTTCAGTATTCACAGGTGTCCTTCTGATGACAACACTTGCCCAGGTAGGCTGGAAGTCTCCTAAGACAGGGTCCTGCCCAGCCAGTTCCTTCTGAAAACAAAAAGCATTTGCTTTTCTGCTTTCTCCATGCCTTCCTGACAGGTTTCTCATTACCTCCGTCAGCCTGGTTTTCCTGTGGACATTTTATGTTCGTTTATTTGGCCACAGGTCCAGTTTCTCTGTAGATGAAAACCTCCATTTTCCTTTTCGTAAAATAAAAGAGAGAGGTTCTTTCAGACAGGTTATCCAAGCCTCTGCCATCAGGATGTGTGAGTTTACAATTGCCATGTATGCCCATCCAATAAGAATCACAATCTCTGAATAACGGAGAATATTCTTCTTATTTTCTGCCTTATCTTTTCCCCTCAGAGTTGTTGAAGAAAGAATATTTACTGAAAAAGGGATTGATGCAGTGACAAATGAATCGTTCACTTAATCAATAAACTCATTCACTCAGCTCTGGTAGGGCTTGCCCTCTTGCACCACACTTCCATCTGCTTTAGTCCCGAAGCCATGGCCCTAGACATTTCTCAGAATTGGCTCCAGCTCGGTGGTACCTTCCCAGGAGACCCTCTTAGGGCAAGGTGAAAACCTGCATTTTTTCGGAGTCATCCTGAGTATACTTCAACTAACTCCTCAGCATTGTTCACCAACACACCATTAAGACCTCTGTTTATAGACTTACTTTTGGAATCTGTGGCTGCATTTCTCCTTGGCCCCAGTTACATCCTGCCCCTTGGGCCACCAGCACATTCTGTTGCCACCTGTGTTCCTGTCCATTCCAGTCATCCTGGCAGTTAGATGCCTTTGCTGAGTGCAAGCAAAGGGGACTTTTGTTGTTATTGTTGTTCTTTCATTTTATCTCTTTCAGTGATTATGAAGCATCCAACATTCAAGTCACAAGTGGAACCATGAGAGTTGCCTGTGACATGACAGATCATCAGCCGTATCAAGGCGAGAACATCACACTCAGAAATCATAGTTGTTAAATCATACCATGCTAAATGTGGAGCCTAAAAACACTATGACAGAAAGACAGTGTCCATAGCCTTGAGATGAACATTTAAAAACAGAGGGCTGCCTCTCAGTGAGTGCTCAACAGAGTTTTACATGGGGGGCCCACATCATGAATCATCACCGAGCCCCTCTCACAACCTGGGTAAGGGTGCTTGAGCTTCTGAGCCTGCACACCCTTGTAGGGAAGGCAGAGCTAAGGAGGCAAAAGTGTGGTTGGAGGAATCTGTTAGAGGAAAAAGCACTCTGATTCTGAACAGGGGGATTCATGAAGGCTGAGAGAAGGAGCTGGATTTCAATCTGAAGTGCGACCACAAATAGGCTGAATCCATGCCTTGGCCATGTCACCACTCCGTCCGCTTAGAGCAGTGAATGCCCAGTTTTTATTTCTTTAAAATAAGAACTCAGTGGTCTCAACATGTCTATCTTTAGTTTTTGGCTTTTTTTCCCCTTTTAAACCTTAGGGTTTGTGTGTGTATGTGTGTGTGTTTTGTTGGTATTACTGTTATTTTCTCTTGATTTTATGTGGAAAGATCCCACCTGAGAAATACAAACTTGGTTTTGAAAACTCCAGCTTGATTCTGTTGTAACTTACTTATTTTGATTTTTACTGCCAATGGCTTATTTTCTCATTGTAGCAGCTTTGGGTTAGGGGAGCAGAAACTGCTCTAGATATTTTTAGCAGAGAGAGACTCAGTGCAGGGATTTGGTTACAAAGGTATCAGGGTGGGTTGGGAAAGCAAAAGGCAGAGGAAGATATTGGTGCTAATATGGATTTAGAAAGCTGGTGTTAGCATGAGATGGGGAGACTGAGGCTGAGACACTTTGACTGAGTTGTTTAAGGTCCTGCTAACCCTTGTTCTCATGAAGCCCAAAATCCAGGCAAGGAAATAAACATACACAATCAGCCATGAGATTGAGCCTCTCTTGCCTCTAACTCCTGCCCAAATCTTTCTGTGTCATGATGCCTGCCATAGATGGGTGACTAGGAGGCCCAGGGACCTCGCAGGGAACTTTCTCCATCTCTATATTCTGCTGTATGTTCTCAGAATTCTAAAAATTTCTCAAATATCTGCTACTAGCTCTTTGGAACTTTTCAAAAACACCGCTTGCAGAGCTACCTGACAATAGCCTGAATCTGAACAAACAAGCTCATTGAAAACTGGCTGGATCAAGGTAGCTATATTTAGACTGATAGAATAGCATGCCTTAGTGAAAGATGGGAATCTCAAAAGTCACCTATATGCATACTTATTGACCAGGCCTTTGACAAATGGAAGATATTTCCAAGGCCAGAGACAAAGACACTGGCAGAACTTAGGCATAAAAGGCATTTATAAAAGAATGAATGTCAATGCTTCTCAAACTCCTCCAAAACACTAGAATGGAACGTAACACTTTCAAACTCATTTTCTGAGGCCAGTATTACCTAGAAACCAAAACAAGATAAGGTCATTACATATATATATATATTTGTAATTACAGATATATTGGCATATATATATATATATACATACATATATATACACATACATATATATATACACACACATTATGAACATATCTGATATATATACATATCAGATATATGCCAATATACCACATGAACATAACTGATATATATGTGTGTATATACATATGCAAATATTCTGAGAAAAATACTAGCTAGCCTAATTCAACAGCATATTAAAAGGATCATATGCCATAATCAAGTAGGATTTATTGAGATGCAAGGATTTTCAACACATGCACATCGATAAATGTGATATAGCATATCAACAGAATGAAAGACAAAACCATATCATCACCTCAACAGATGCAAAAAAGCGTCTGACAAAATTCAACATCCTTTCATGATAAAAATTCTTAACAAATTAGGTATAGGGAGAGCAGGAGGTGGGGAGTTGGGGGGAGTTAGCATGGGGAGAAATGCCAGATATATGGTAAGGGGAGGAAGGCAGCAAATCACACTGTCACGTGTGTACCTATGCAACTATCTTGCATGTTCTTCACATGTACCCTGAAACCTAAAATGCAATTTAAAAAAAGAAAGAAAGATTTGGCTAGGATACGTAATGGTTCTTAAACTTGACCATGCATCAGGATAAAAAAAAAAGAAATAATAAAGGCCATATATCACAACCCTACAGCTAACATCGTACTCAATGTTAAAAAGCTGAAAGATTTTCCTCTAAGATCAGGAAAAAACAAGGGCACCATTATTACTGCTTCACTTGAACACAGTACTGAAAGACAGCCAGATAAATTAAACAAGAATAAAAGGACATTCGTATTTGAAAGGAAGAGGTAAAGTTTGTTTCTGTTAGCAGATGACATGATCTCATATACAGAGAAGCCTAAAAATTCCATCAAAAAACTCTTAGGACCAATAAACAAATATAGTAATGATGAAGGATACAAAATCAACACTAAAAAATCAGTTGTGTTTCTAACAACAAAATACCTCAGAAATAAATCAATAAAACAATCTCATGTCGTAGCTACAAAAACAATGAAATACTTAGAGACAAATTTAATCAAGGAGTTGAATGATCTGTACACTGAAAAATTTAAGACACTAATGAAAGAAATTGAAAAGGGCAGAGACACAGGTAAAGTTACCTCATGTTCATGGATTAAAAGAATTAATATTGTTAAATGTCCATAGCATTTAAAACAATCTATAGATTTGATGTAATCCCTGTCAAAATTCCAGTGTTTTTCACATAAAAAGAAAAAGAAATCCCCAAAATTCATATTAAACCAGAAAAGACCTTAAATAGCCAAAGCAATCTTGTGTAAAAAGAACACAATCAAATGGAAAAACATTCCATGTTTATGGATGGGAATAATCTATATCATTAAAATGTCCGTACTGCCCAAAGCCATTTATAGATTCAATGCTATTTAGGGAGGGGAGCACCACACACTGAGGTCTATTGGGGGAAATAGGGGAGGGACAGTGGGGGGGGGGAGCAGGGGAGGGATGGCATGGGGAGAAATGCCAAATATGGGTGAGGGGGCAGAAGGCAGCAAAACACACTGCCACGTGTGTACCTATGCAACTATCTTGCATGTTCTGCACATGTACCCCAAATCCTAAAATGCAATAAAAATTAAAAAAAAAAAAAAAAGTAGCATTGATATTTTTCAGAGAACTAAAAAAACTGTTTTGAAATTCATATGGAACCAAAAAAAAGTCCAAATAGCCAAGGCTGGGGTAATTATTTTACAATACATACATATATCAAATCATCACATTGCAGACCTTAACAAATGAAAACACATCTCCTGGCATGGATTAGAAGACTTAATATTGTGAAACCAACCATTTAAATATTTGAAAATGACCATTTGAAACTGCCCAAAGCAATCTACAGGTTCAATGCAATTTCTAAAGTAACACCAACATCATTTTTCACAGAATTAGGAAAAAACAATCCTGAAATTCAAGTGGAACCTAAGAGAACCTGAATAGCCAAAGCTATCCTGAGCATAAAGAGCAAATCTAGAGGCATCACATTACCTGACTTGAAATTATACTACAAGGGTTTTCCACATCAGGATGGTACTGGTAACAAAACAGATACATAGACTAGTGGAAAAGAATAGAGAATACAGAAATAAAGCCAAATTTACAACCAACTGATCTTCAGCAAAGCCTACAAAAAATAAATTGGGGGAAAACACCCTAATTAATAATTGATGATGGGAAAACTGAATAGCCACAGGTAGAAGAATGAAACTGGATTGATCTTTATCTCTCACCTTATACAAAAATCAACTCAAGGCCAGCGCGGTGGCTCACGCCCATAATCCCAACACTTTGGGAGGCTGAGGCAAGTGGATTATGAGGTCAGGAGTTCTAGACCATCCTGGTCAACAGGGTGAAATCCCATCTCTACTAAAAATACAAAAATTAGCTGGGTGTGGTGGTACATTCCTGTAGTTCCAGCTACTCAGGAGGCTGAGGCAGGAGAATTGCTTGAACCCAGGATGTGGAGGTTGCAGTGAACCGAGAGCACCACTGCACTCTAGTCTGGTGACAGATAGAGACTATGTCTCAAAAATAAATAAATAAAAATAATAAATAAAAATGAAAAAAAAAACCCTTAAGATGGGTCAAACACTTAAATCTATGTACTGAAGAAACCAGAACCATTCTAGAAGATAACCTAGGAGAAACTCTTCTGGACATTGGCCTAGGCAAAGACTTCATGAAAAAGAACCCAAAAGCAAATGTGACAATATAAATAAGTAAGTCCTAATTAAACTAAAAAGCTTCTGTACTACAAAAGAAATAACCATCAAAGTAAATAGACAACTCACAGAATGTGTGAAAATATTTGCAAACTGCATCTGACAAAGGACTAATATACACACTCTACAAGGAGCTCAAACAAATTTGCAAGAAAAAAATTCCATCAAAAAGTGGGCAAATGACATGAATAGATATTTCTGAAAACAAGATACACAAATGGCCAACGAACATATGACAAAATGCTCAACATAACTAATCATCAGGGAAATGCAAATTAAAACAATGAGATACCGCTTTACTTGCAAGAATAGTCATTATTAAAAGTTAAAAAAAAAAAAAAGCAGACGTTGGCATGGTTATGGTGAAAAGGAAATGCTTATCCACGACTGGTGGGAATGTAAATTAGTACAACCTCTATGGAAAATGGTATGGAGATTTCTTAAAGAACTAAAAGTAGACCTATCATTTGACCCAGCAATCCCAGTGCTGGGTATCGAACCAAAGAGACAGATGTCATTATATTCAAAAATGCACCTGCATGCCTATGTTTAACTGCAGCACAATTCACAATTGCAAAGATATGGAACCAACCTAAATGTACATCAAGCAATGAGTGGGTAAAGAAAATATGCTATATCCACACAATCAAATACCACTCAGTCATAAAAAGAATGTATTTTGCCGGGTGCGGTGGCTCAAGCCTGTAATCCCAGCACTTTGGGAGGCCAAGGCGGGTGGATCACGAGGTCAAGAGATTGAGACCATCCTGGTCAACATGGTGAAACCCCATCTCTACTAAAAATACAAAAAAATTAGTTGGGCATGGTGGCGCGTGCCTGTAATCCCAGCTACTCAGGAGGCTGAGGCAGGAGAATTGCTTGAACCCAGGAGGCGGAGGCTGAGGTGAGCCGAGATCACGCCATTGCACTCCAGCCTGAGTAACAAGAGTGAAACTCCGTCTCAAAAAAAAAAAGAATGTATTTTGCAGCAAGTTAGATGGAGCTGGAGGCCATTATTCCACGTGAAGTAGCTCAGGAATGGAAAACCAAATACCGTATGTTCTTATAGGTGAGAGCTAGGCTGTGGGCATGGAAAAGTGTAGAGAGTGGTATAATGGACTTTGGAGACTCAGAAAGGGGGGAGAGGGAGGGGATGAAGGATAAAAAGTTACACATTGGGTACCACATACAATACTTGGGTGATGGGTGTGCTAAAATCTCAGACTTCACCACTATGCAATTCATCCATATAATCAAAAACCACTTGTACATCAAAAGCTATTGAAATAAAAAATATCTTTAAAATAAAATTTTAAAGTTGTAGACCTTAAATATATATAATTTTTGTCAATTATACATCCATAAAGCTAGAAAAATAAACAGTCAGTTGTCCACATCATCAGTCATAAGAAATGACATTGAAATCATATTCAGTATAAGGAGAATGGTTAAATAAATCATACTATGTGCATTAAATGGAAAACTCTGAGGTAATTTAAAAGGTTTAGCTCTTAGCATAATTAATGATATAGCAACATATTTACAATCAATAAAATTAAAAAGATAATAATCGACAAATTATCTCTGGAATCATCAATAAATTCCTGACTGTTCAAACCGCAAAGAAAGAGAAGTCCTTTCTCATGATGGAACAACAAAACAAAATTGCTTCAGGTGAAAGTGTCCATCAGATTTTATGTTCCTGAGTTAGAACACCAGCTTTGCTATTGACCAGTGACCTTAATCAACTCATTTAATGACTCTGCGTCTGCAAATTTCCCCGTTCAGTCTTTAAATTCCTTTGGCCCTAAAACTCTGCTGTATTTCCCATATAAGTCTATTTACTCTGGTTCATAGTCAAATACTTCAAGGCAATAATCTTCAGAGTCTATTCTCAATGAAGGTAAACAGACCGCATAGAAGAGCTGGCTCATGACAGATAATTCCTCACATATTCCTGACTCAACCTGATTTCAAATACCACCATGGCTGGATTGTTTTTACTTTTTTTGTTGTCTGTTGTGTTTCTTTTTTTTAAGAATCCCTTGGCCCAGCCTCCTCAATGCACAAGTCCAAGAAGGGCTGATGCCTAGGTCTTAAAGACCCCTACTGAGGGACAGATTCCTCCAACTATGTAAAAGAGTTAAGGACCATCTCACCTGGTAGGAAAGGCACTGGTCTGGGAACCCAGCATGCAGGTTCTCATGGTGGCTTTGACATTGTGCCACAACTTTGTAGCCAGCCAAAGTGTCCTTATCTACAGGATATGGGTGCTGGCCTTGATGAGTACCAGGCTTCGGATACTGGATCCTGTGTTGGGATGAGGGAGGAAGCAAAACATGGCCCCAGCCTTCACTAAGCTTCAATCTGCAGGGGCCAAAGGAGGAACTGGATATTTTTTACACAAATATACAAACACTTAAAGTCCTGATTGCCTTAAAGCAGAGATGCCTACCAGCCAGGGCAGGGGGCACTTCCTGCAGGGAGTAGCCTGTGGGCAGGGTTCTGAAGGAAAAGTAGGCATCAGGAGGCAAAGCAGAGAGGAGACAGAGGGAGACACATGCAGGCACCCTGTCTTCTCAGCGTACATTAACGGAGACACCAATCCATGGTCTGCACACACCCATGGTTAGCAAGCAGAAAGCATCATAAGGAATGTTCAGAAGAAATACTAAGGAAAGATTTTGTCTTTTAAAGGAAGATTATTCCTGCCTGGAAGATAAAAGACTTTGTGTAAGTAGGAGTGGAAAATTGAGCTGGGGAAATTGATGATCTGGTAGGAAATACATAAGCAAAAACTTAAGGAGCAAAAGCACATTGACAGGTGTCACAGAACAAGCAAAGGCAGCCTCTACCTGAGAGAAATGGGAAGCAGTCGAGCTTGAGCAAAGGCATGCATCAAGGATGACTTGAAAAGTTTTATTTCAGAGATCTTGAAAAGAAGGCTCAGATATTCGCTGCTAATGAATGCTTTTTAGTATATATCAAATGCCTCTTTATAGCTTTTTTCACTGTGGACTGAGACTTCTTTGAAATCCTCCCTGGTTCTTGTCTTTTCTCTTAATTCTCTGGCTATTCCTCCTCAGGCATCCTCATCAACTTCTTCTTATCTGCCCACCCTTAAATGTTCACGTGGCCTCAGAGGGCCTTGGCTGGCTTCCTTGCAAATTTCACAGAATTTCCACCTTCAAACTTATCCTCACATCTGGCTTTAACCTCTGTGTATCTGCTGGTGACTTCACATGAATTAACGTCAGTTCAGATCTTCCAACAAACCAGCTGAGTTCCTGGTGCTGTGCCCTTTACGCATTTTATTATGTTGAATTATTTTTAGGCAATGGAGTTCCTTCTTTCCCAGTACCCCCAACTCAATGTTACATGGAAGTCCAATCCGTAAGATAAACATAATTTTATGAAAATTATTTAGTTTATACAGTCCAAATGGGTAGCATTTGCTGAAGAAAATGAGTGAAACTATGAAGTTCTTCTGACTGATATGCAAGTCTGAAATCAAAAGCTATGGAGCCTTAGATAAGCAGTTTGTGATTTTTCTGACAGCATAAGATATAGTATATTTAACATTTACAAGCATCATTGTTTGTACATATGTATTTTGTGTGATACATATTTGATTCACCCCAAATCCTTTCAAAATCTTTGGCTCTGCTATTCATTTTATACCCCCATGGTAACTGCTTTTCTTGATATTATTCTAAAACTCTAAAATTGATTTTTTAAAATAAAAATTTGGGATCAATTACGGCCGCAAAGTACCATTATTTTAACAAATGTTCACGCTCTCTTCCTCATGAATGTTAAAGCCAACTGAGGTACAGCGAGCTCAGGGTAAGCACTGAAATTACACATAGCCCAGTTTGTTGTGACCTGGGATGCCATCTGTTCTCACGTCATGGCACAACTCTATGCTGAGCGGATGTGACCCAGCCAGGCCTGGCATCTGGGGCCCTCACGTGTAGGTGCTATGGAAGGGCACGTCTGTTCCCATCATGTCGTGTGATCAGACGTGTGCATCTGCTAAGTCACTCCCTCAATACCACAGAGTTGAAATATGGAAGGAAAGGAAGTCTATTAAAAAAGTTAAGAAATACGGCATGAGTCAACGACGGTGAGGACGAGGGGCAGGACAGCTGAGTTTGACTATTACTTCCGCGGCAAGGGCTTGCATGACCTGAGTAAATCTGCAACATGACCCCAAAAGACAGGGTCTACTTCTGCTATCATGTTCATATGTAGAAACTGAGGCACCGGGCGCTTGCACAAAGTCTCACCATTTTAGAAGTGGAGCCACGATTTGAACCCAGATAGACAACTAGAAGTTATACTCCTAAAATAGGTCTTCACTGTATAAATATTTATTAAAATAATAAGACAAACATTTCACTCACTGCATTTTTAAAAACATTTAACATATTTAAGAAAAGCAACTGAAATAACATGTGCAGTTCACCTAGAAGCCAGTCCATGGCATGCTGTCTGAGGGACCCCCTAAAGGTCTAATGTTGTCACTGCCTCATCATCAGTGAGAACATCCAATGAGAGCTGGGAGCATGAAGAGAAGGGGGCTGGAGAGGATGCTGAGCAAAGGAAGGAATCCGGGTCTGCATCAGGCAGTGCCAGGGGCACGAGGGGAAGCTGAACATGCAAGAAGGAGGAGACAGCCCCGATGGTCTTAAAATTTTGATTAGAGGCAGAGGTAAGGGTGGATAAGGGGGTGAGGATGAAGCTCAGGTCCATCTTGCTGGGCCCCTGCATGGCAGGACCATTTATCAACAAAGCTGATTCCTTCCTTCAGCAAACGCTTGCCACAGGTCCTCTTCCCAACACCACTGGCACAGAAAGGAACAAACAACACCTGTCCAGACCTGGGGGCTGGACCATCTGGACTTGAATCCTATCTCCACGACTTAATACTTAGGGAGCCTTGGGCAAGTCAGTGGGTTTCTCTTGCCTAAATTTCCCTTTCTGCTAAACAGAGACCTATTCATATAACTTATCACATAGGGAAGATGTGATGAGTTAAGTACATCATACACGGGAAATATTACAAATAACTACTGGCATATAAACACCACTCGGTAGTGATCTGCTGAAAATAACATTGTTACTAAATTCAAGAGAAGAGGCAGATGAAAAATAACTAAGCCCTTATATAACAAATTAATTGAAGTCACCTAAAGAAAATAACTCAGTAAGGACTTGTGTGTCAACAGGTGAAGCTGAGAATCTACTAAAAGAAAAAACTGGGCAATAATTTCTCTCTCAGAAGGTGACATTTGAGCTAAGACCTGAATTAATTAAGGAAACAAGCTAGAAAAAGGTTAGGGGAAAAAATCACCAACTTCCAGGTCAAAACATTCCCCAGTGCAGAAGCTCTGAACTGGGAATGAACTAGGTGCATTTAAGAACAAATAGGAGTGACAGGAAAGAGGGACAGAAGATGAGGGAAAGAGGAACTCAGAGATGAGATGACCCCAAGTGAGCCAGGACCTGCTAAGAAGTTTGGATTTTTTCCCATGGTTTACAGGGCACAGTAACATAGTAGCAGCAAGTCAGACTGTCTGGGTTGGAACTCTGACCCCACCTCTTTCTAAGTGTGCATATCAGTATTTTCATCTGTAAAGTGGGGATAATAATAGTACCTACCCCATAGAGTTTTGAGATGTGGGAAGAGTCAATACACGCAAAGAGCTTAGAAAAGTGCCTGATGCATATTAACCATTACATAAGTGTTAGTTGCTGCTGCTGTTGGCATCTTCATCATCATCATCATCCTCATCATCATCATCATCAGATTTTGAATAGGTGCCCAACATAAGCTTAATTACCTGTAAAATATATTAATCTGACTTCCGTGTGGAATGACAGAGGTTGGTCCCTCTGTAGCAGTGGTGAAAAAATCTGAGTTGAAATATAACAGCCTCTCGAGAGTGGTAGAGAGAGATCCCTGCATTGGATACACACTGAAGGAGCTGACTTCTCAGACTGGATAGTTCCAGGTGTCTGGATTTCAAAGTTTCCCTGAATATAAGCATGTTGGGTCATGATAAGCAAAGTCTTTTTGAAGAATATGAAGCTAAAATGAATGTAGTGTACTAAAAAAATGTAAGATAAAACAAAACACCTCTCATGCTCTTATTTCAAGTGCAGGCTGAGTAAAAGCAACTCTCTTTGAAGACAATGCATTCCTCATTGCTTCTCCTAGACAAATTCCCAATTAGCTAACAAGGCAAAATGAGAAGCACTGTTTCTATAACTGTACAAGTAAAATATGGATATTGAAACACAAGATAAGTATTTTATGCTAATTTTCCCAAGTGAGAAGATTTCACATAAATTCATCCTCTTATCTCTGGCTTGTCTTTGGAAAGAAAGGGCCATTTGACAGATGCACAGAAAGCCAGTTTGTGAGAAGCCCTATCATGTAAGAACACTCTCCAGCACAACCCTACTCTGGTTTGAAATGTGTCTTGTTCAAATTGTTGGGCCTCTGTAGAGAACCTTAGCTCTACTCAATTATCTGAAGTAATATTTTCCAAATTTTTACTGGGCACACATCAATAAGACAATTAATCATAGTCATGATATAAAAACCAAGAATGCCTTTGACTCCTGATCTCTCAAACAATAAAAGTAGCTAGAAGTACTATATAACTTGCCCAGATACTGAAGAGGGAGCTTTTAGTCTATTAATGGATTCAATACTGCTATTTCCACAATTTCAGTCATTCACAGAAAACTTTCATGATTTTAACTATATCCCTCTACCAGCATTACTTAATAATTCTTATTTGCAATGATTATTTCTGTATTTAAATTTATTTGAAAGTAAAATGTGCCACTATTTCTTTAAATTATAAAACACAACAGTGTTACTTTCCATACATAGAAGGTATTGTTAAAAACAAATTCAACAAAAACCAATCAACACTATCAAAGTCTAGCCAGATACTCTTGCCAATCAGAGGAGCTAATTCTCTTATTTAGCTAAAAAGAGAGATTAGCAAGGCTTACTATTTATTAGCTTCAAACATATTTTTCCTTAAATTAAACAGAAGAAGCTTTTCCAAAAGAATTTTTATCTATTTGCATTAACTTCACATGTGCCCTAAAAGTATCTCAACTCTTCCCACCAGCATCAAGACAAAGGCTGAAAGTTGCACAGTCAATACCCAGAGGATCTTCTTTTTTGGAAAAAAAAAACCCTGAGAACTGTGCCCCATCATGGCCACATAAATGAATCCTAGCAAATGAGACATCAAAGTGGCTTTATTGAATCTCCAGGAAGACCTTTAAAAGAAAGGGGCTGGCTGGGTGTGGTGGCTCACACCTGTGAATCCAGCACTTTGGTAGACCAAGGTGGGAGGATCACTTGGGACCAGGAGTTAAAGATCAGTCTAAGCAACCTGTTTCTACCAAAAAAGAAAAATTAGCTAGGCATGTTGGCATGCACCTGTAGCCCCAGCTACTCTCGAGGCTAAGGTAGGGAGGATACTTGAGCCTAGCAGTTGGAGGCTGCAGTGAGCTATGATCATACCATTGCATTCCAGCCTGAGTGACAGGATGAGACTCTAAAATAAATAAATAAATAGGAAGGGGCTGTGTGCCTTCCTGCTTTGTTTGTTTTTTTTCTTCTGGCTGTACCTCAGATGTGATCACTGAAGCTTCAGAAGTTGCCCTCAGGTGTTCTTGAAAGTAGAAACTACATGACAGTATGAAGGAGTGACAAGTAGGCTGGAACCTGGGTCCTTGATAGACACTTGGAGCCACTATATCAATTTAGGTTGCTCACCTCTGGACGTTAGTGGGAGGAAGACATCATCTTGTATTTGATTGAAGCCCTAGAGGTCATGACTTCGTCACTCCCGTACCAATATTGTTACTATACTGTACCTTGGGAACTGGTGACTTCAGCTTTTAGACACCCTGTGACATAAGAATTATCATCCTTATCCTACCGATAAAATAAATGAAATTCAGAGAGATCAAGTAACTTGTCCAAAAGCACAAAGGCCCTAAGAGACCAAGCCAAGATGTGAGCTCAGCTCTGTCTACTTTCAAAGCCCCTGGTCCCCTGACTATCCTGTTGCCTCTCAAAGAAGGCCCAATTTATCTCACTATCATGAAAAATAATTCTTAAAATAAATGAGGAAAGAGAAAATTTCTTGTTTTTATTATGCAGATGAACCCCCGAAACAACAAAGAGTCCAGCAGAGCTGGATCCAACTCCACCAGAACTGACACCCACTCACCAGGCCTCGCCATTGTGTTTGCCTTGGCTGCCAACAGCAGGTTACCTGGAGTCTGCAAGCTGCCCAGTGGCTTAGGGAATGGTTGAGATACACATGTATGAATACACACACACACACACACACACACACACACACACGCTCCAAATGCAAAAATTAAGCGGCAGAGTCAAAATTAATCATGCTTATTGAATTTCCTCAAAATGATAGTTCATTGGTCCCATAAAATGGACTGATGGAGTCTTTATCAAAATGTCATTATATTTCCAAAGACTTTGTAGGTAGATTTTCTTACTTTGCAACATTTTTTGAGTATGCAAAAAAATCACAAATGTGTATGAATAAAGAGGTATTAGGAAGTAATTAATTTTGAAAATACATGTTGCAGAAAAATAATACTTATTTTTTGGATCCATTTGTGGGAAATTTTAATGCAATTGAAATTGGTATATTTTAATATAATTGCTAGGAAGTGGAATCATCAAAAGTGACAGTGGAGTTTTGGTTTTTTTTTTTGTTTGTTTGTTTGTTATGAGAGTCAATTCTGCTCTATCATCCAGTGCAGTGGCACGATCTTGGCCTGCTGCAACCTCCGTATGCTGGATTCAAACGATTCTTGTGCCTCAGCCTCCTAAGTATCTGGGATTACAACCACTGTTTTTGAAATGGCTCTAAGGGACCCAGTGTATGGTGTACAGTATTTCTATGAGCAGGACTGTTAGCCCGAGAACACTCCCCTTTCTCATTTTTCATTTCAGAGGTTCTGATAACCTGTCCCTCCTAACTGTGTTCCTTGGGAATAATTTTTTTAAAAATCCACAAGTTAATACTCATGGATAGAAATGAGCCTATGGCCTAGCCAAGGCATATATTCAGTAGAGCTTGGCAACTGCCCTTCTGCCATTCATGGCAACCTCTATTCCCTTTGCCTAACAGCCTCCCTAGCTCAGAAATAAAATCTATTTCTTTTCATGTTTACAGTGCTTTCCACTGGCACCCAGTGAAAATGCATCTGTGGGCAGATCAAGAATCAAAGTCCTCTGCTGCAAAGGTCCTCAAAGATGCGCCTTCACATTTAAAGCATGAAGACTACAGAATTTCTTCTTGTAACTGTAAGTCACCAAGGAGAAAACATTAAACCTTGCAATTATCCATCATTAATATCAACCTATTAGCTACAATTTTAAAATTCCAAGGTTCTGGGAGAGCAAAGGATTTATCTTGTATGGCCCTACATAAATTTTCTCTTCAATATTTTCTCCCCGTGACATTTCATTTTACTTTTTTTTTTCTTTATTTTGAAACGGAGTCTTGCTCTGTTGCCAGGCTGGAATGCAGTGGTGGAATCTCAGCTCACTGCAACCTCTGCCTCCCAAGTTGAAGCAATTCTCCTGCCTCAGCCTCCTGAATAACTGGGACTACAAGCATGTGTCACCACGCCCAGCTAATTTTTTGTGAGCAGGACTGTTACCCTAAGAACACTCCCCTTTTTTAGTAGAGATGAATTTTCACCATGTTGGCCAGGATAGTCTTGGTCTCTTAACCTCATGATGCGCCTACCTCAGTCTCCCAAAGTGCTGGGATTACAGCATGAACAACAGCGACCACCTTCATTTTACTTTTAAAGTTTGACTCAGGAGGCCAGTGCGGTGGCTCACACCTGTAATCCCAGCACTTTGGGAGACTACAGCAGGCAGATCATGAGGTCAGGAATTTGAGACCAGTCTGGCCAAGATGGTAAAACCCTGTCTACTAAAAATACAAAAATTAGCTGGGGGCAGTGGTAGGTGCCTGTAATCCCAGCTCATCAGGAGGCTGAGGCAGGAGAATCGCTTGAACTGGAAAGCAGAGGTTGCAGTGAGCCAAGATAATGCCACTGCACTCTAGCCTGGGTGACAGAGCCAGACTCCATCTCAAAAAAAAAAAAAGTTTGATTCAGGAGATCTGGGAGTCAGGT
>CM052663.1:84215852-84256076 GCA_028533165.1 Leontopithecus rosalia
ATCAGGAGTTTTTTTCTTTTTCTTTTTTTTTCTTTTTTTTTTTTTTTTTTTGAGACGGAGTTTCGCTCTTGTTACCCAGGCTGGAGTGCAATGGCGCCATCTCAGCTCACCTCAACCTCCGCCTCCTGGGTTCAGGCAATTCTCCTGCCTCAACCTCCCAAGCAGCTGGGATTACAGGAATGCACCACCATGCCCAGCTAATTTTTTGTATCTTTAGTAGAGACGGGGTTTCACCATGTTGACCAGAATGGTCTCAATCTCATGACCTCGTGATCCACCCACCTCGGCCTCCCAAAGTGCTGGGATTACAGGCGTGAGCCACCGCGCCCAGCAGTTTAATGACGATCAGCACTCCAAATGGCATATTGTCCCACTGATATTCTTCCTCCCAAAACAACCCATTTTGCCTAGCCTTCAAGAGCTCCATTTTCCTTCTTTTCTAATTTCATGAAATTCTGCTTTCCTCTTCCTTTGTTCTTTGTTCTAAGTTCTGTCTTCAGATGTGGCTTTTCATCCACTCATTCAACAAACATGCATGAGATGTGCACTCTGCCCAAGGCCCTCCACTAGGCACCAGCCAGCTAGCATGAAAGAAAGCAACATGGTGCCAGCACCCTGGAGGGTGCATTTCAGCATCACCTTACTCATGAAAGATTAACTTATATCTCCATGTATCAAAAGAAAAAAAGCTTTCTCATGTTAAAATTTTATAATACCCCTTTCACTGTACATGGCCTCAGACCATGCTGAACCCCTGCTTGAACCCTCCAGTGCAAGGAAAGTTCCCTGCTGTGGAAGACAACATTGCAGCTGGGCATCTCAGGGTTCAGAGAGAGCTCTGGACCACTGCCTGGCACACAGGAGGCCCTCAAGAAACACTGAACAAGTAAAATCCTTCAGGACTAACTTTCTAGTCCATGCAACTTCTCCCACCTTCTGTTATAAAACCAAACAGCCAGTGCTGATGGAGGTTCATCACACTGGACTCTCTTTTCAGCATGACATTTTTAATTCTCATAAAAACACATGAAGGAACTCTCAATATCACTGTTATTCCCATTCTACAGAGAAGAAACACGAATTTCAGGGAGGTGAGTGAGGAGTCCAAGGTCATCCAGTGTGAGTGCCAGCCCAGGCACTCTAGAACAACCTTGGTCTCTCTTCCACCCACAAGACAGAAGTTGTTCTCTCTTTCACTTACGCCACTCTGAAGCTTTGTGCTACATCTCTGGATGCATGCTTCAAGGAACCTTCACTTGTCCCTCATTCCTAGGTTTGTTTACTTAAAACTCATTTTACCGGGAGAAGTTTCCCATGCAGCAGCTGCTAATACCACTGCATGAGCAAGGGGCAGGTAGCTAAGCTAACCAGGGGAGCATGGAGCCTTACTCACTAGGGAAGGAATGCAGGGAAGAGCTGCTGACTCCAAGTGAGCCCAAGTCATAAAGACCTGCTGGGGAGACCCTCCTCATTTCCTGAGCAGATGAAGATTTGCCTTGATGACCTGCACCAGAAATCAGGACACCAGAAGTCAGGTGTGCCTCACAAAAGAGAAAAGCCTTGATAAGGAGTCCCCCTCTGAACCCTGAGTCCCTGAGCCCTCCCCTTCCAAGCCCACGTCACTCATGTTGTGACTGCCACGCAATCTCTCTGTTCTACACCCTGGTCCTTGGGCCCCATGAGAGTAGCGCCAGCCACCAAGCTCGCTGTCAACAGTGCCTCAGACATAGAAAACTTTCAAAAATAGAATTTTATGCTGAGTAAGTGTCTTAACAGAAATAACAACCCAACACTTGCCACTTAGAATGGCAATTATTAAAAACTCAGGAGACAACAGATGCTGGAGAGGATGTGAAGAAACAGGAACACTTTTACACTGTTGGTGAGAGTATAAATCAGTTCAACCATTATGGAAGACAGTGTGGTGATTATTCAAGGATCTAGAACCAGAAATACCATTTGATCCAGCAGTCCCATTACTGAGTATACACCCAAAGGATTATAAGTCATTCCACTATAAAGACATATGCACATTTATGTTTACTACAGCACTATTTACAATAGCAAAGACTTGGTACCAACCCAAGTTGGAACCATCTTGGTACCAAAAGATGGAAGAGTTCCTTTAGGTGCTTTGCCCATCAATGACAGACTGGATAAAGAAAATGAGGCATATATACACCATGGAATACTATGCAGCCATAAAAAAGAATGAGTTCATGTCCTTTGCAGGGACATGGATGAAGTTGGAAACCAACATTCTCAGCAAACTAACAAAGGAACAGAAAACCAAATACCACATATTGTCACTCACAAGTGAGAACTGAACAATTAGAACACATGAACACAGGGAGGGAAACATCACACATCAGAGCCTGTTGTGGGGTAGGGGGACAAGGGGAGGGAGAGCATTAGGATAAATGCCTAATGCATGCAGGGCTTAAAACCTAGATGATGGGTTGATAGGTGCAGCAAACCACCGTGGAACATGGATACCTATCCAACAAACCTGCACGTTCTGCACATGTATCCTAGAATTTAAAGTAAAATAAAAATCCCAATTAAAAAGAAATCACAACAAATGTGGGGTGTACTAAGTAAGAGGTTATTTCTGCCAGATGTGGCAGGAGGTAGTGCAAGCCTGTGATGTCCTGATACACGTGCCTGCACATGAGAATCTGTCCATATGCAGAATCCCAACACGGCAGGAAATATATCAAGTACCCACATAATGTAACCTGAACTGACCCTTCAAACATTTCTTCAGGGTCATTCCTGTCACTGCTATTCCCATTTATAGATAACTAAACAGTGGCACAGAAGCTACTGGTTCAGGGTCACGGGGACCTAGGTGGACTCAGGTCTGGCCAACTTCAAATCCTACTTCGTAACTGCTATACTATTCCTGTCAGTTTCTGGACACAGATGGTTGTTATACCCAGGCGAGTTAGATGGAACTGCACCAGGCTCTGGGTTTGAATCACGAGACCTTTATTAATTAGCCAGTGACCAAGAGATGACTAACACCCAAAATTCTCTCAGCCCCGAGGAAGGGGCTGGATTTCTTTTATTACCTTGCTTAAGGTAAGGGAGGGGGAGCCTAGCTGGAGCAGAGTTTACAGAAGCAGAACAAGCAAGTTAGATAAGGAGGCTGGTAAGTAGGAGGCAGGAGGTTCTCATGATTGTTGATTTCCAAGGAGGGTATACACAAGCCATTCCCATGACTGCCAGTTACCAAGGCGGGTATTCGGTCCTTGTCACACAGTCAATCAAGGGCAGTATTCACAATAGCAAGTGGGCTTGCCAAGCAGGATATGGTTACAAAGGTTATACGTTTCTATAGTTCTAAGTACAGCATGACCCAGCACGGTTGCAAGACACAGGTGTGCACTTAAGGGAGGAGAGGCAGGAGGGGTGAGGTGGAGGTCAAGATGGAGTCTACCTGGCTCTCAGCAAAATGGAGTCTGTCTGGCTAACACAGGGTAGGTTAGCACATGGTAAAGCAGCAGACAACGACGTGTGTGCAAATAACTTATCGTGGGTGTGCCCTCAGTGAGACCCAGATGGGTAGTGGGGAACCAGGGTAGTGAAAGAGAGGAAGACTGGCCTGGGCACATTTCAGAGGTCCTGAGAAGGGCGCCTGAGCCTGATTGTCAGGGGACTCAGTAGTGAGTGTTACCTCCAGGAATCCTCCCATCCTGAGACAAGAGAGCTGGGTTTCCATGACCCTGTGTTAGCAGCCATTTGTTCATAGCAAAGGTTGGAGTGAGGAGGGGGGATGATGGGATTCAAACTCCCAGGACAGTTTAATTATTGGACAAAATGCTTCCTGTCATCTGGGTGTGGTCCTCCACAGGGAAGCCCCAGTGGAAACACAGTAAAATAGTGTAGAAGAAGCACAGAAATGCAGGTGGGGTGTGGAAGGGGCTACGTGCTGCATGTCTATAGCTTGTGCAAAGGACATTCAGTTGAGTAACTATTAATTCTGATGGGGGTAGGAGACTTCCCTTAGACCACCTGGTTGTTGAAGGCTGCATGCATTCTTTTTGTCAGTCCAGTGGGAGGAGAGGCAGGAAAGGAAATAAAAGGAAGGGGTAGGCATTAAAAGTAGAAGGAACTGCAAAAACAGGAGCTGAGACGAGTCAAGGCACACGACTGCACAGATTGATGAAAGCTCCTGAAGAGGGTCTTAGATGGCCAACGGGTATCAAGACACCATCTCAGGGACAAAGGATAAAGCGGCAATGCTGGCTTGACCCAAAGGAAGTGGGGTGGCAGAGCAGATTCCTGACCTGCTCTGAGTGGAAGGAAAGGGCCCCTGGGCTTTGCATTTCTGATCTGACTTCTGTGACCTGCCTGGAAGCCGAAAAGATGGAAGAGCCCCTTTAGGTGCTTTGTTTAATCAGGAAGCCCACCCTGCCAGCCCTGGGCAGGCTCTCCTGTGGTCCCAGGCCAGTACATAGAGCCTGGGAGCTACAGTGTTTTACTTGCTTAGAATTCTCCATGAAAACAGATATTTGATATTTAGGTGCTTTAATGGACCCTGAAAAGAAATTAGATTGATTCATTTGAAGAATAAATGTCTCTCCCCGCCCTCTACATGGTAAAACTCTTAAATGCTTCTACTTAATGGAAATGGAAATTACCTCTCAAAACATTACGAAAACTAATCATGGCAATTTTTATACATTTCCACAATTTACTGTGCCATCTTTTCTCTTGCTTTGATGAGCAATGACTAGCAGATGCCTGTTTTGTGCCTAATCATTTAACGCAGCCTCAATTGACTTGAACAGACCCCTCCCCCAAGTAGGATTCAACTGATCAGCTCTGCAAGGGGAAAAAATAACATCTCTATGTAGGGAGACTGCAGAATCTACTAAATAGCAATATTTTGGTGGAAGAAAAGAGCCAAGGCTAAGTATACTTAATATTTACTCACACAGACATGGACATACCAGTTGCTTTGTAACCCTAAACTCAAAAGAAAAGAAAAACATAAGCAAGTCTTTGAAGTAAGCATAATTACATTTTAAAATTTCCTACATCTGTTTTATCTTCCTTGAATATCTGAACTCTCACATTCAATTAATTATCATTCATCTTTATATTTCTCAGGGAATAGTACACTTTCTGGTTTGTAGGGGGCATCTGAAAACTTTGTTGAACTCAGATAAATATCATTTTGGATCCAAATGTCATAGGCTTGACTGACAAGGATATTAAATTCAGTGAATATGTTAGAAATAAGATGATTCAAATCAATTATATATATACACATGTATATACATGTATATATTTATATGTATAGACATTTATAGGAAGACCACCTGAAATTAATTATATACACACATGCATGTATAGATATACATATGCATATATGTTTGTGTGTGCATATGTCTTATGATTACTACACTGAATAGTGAAAGTAGCATTCAGTTTGAGTACTGAGACACACAATAAATTTCCTGAAAATTTTCATCACAATTTTGCTAAGAAAAAGTTTCTGTTCTGTTCTAGCTGCATAACTAGCGATTGGCAAGCCACATCCTATTGGTGGGTCTCCTCTGAGAAACTGTTAGATGAGGCCAGGTGTGGTAGCTCATGACTGGAATACAAGCAATTTGGGCGGCCAAGACAGACAGATCCCTTGAGGCCAGGAGTTAAAGACTAGCCTGGTCAACACGGTGACACCCGTCTCTACTAAAACTACAAAAATTAGCCAGGGGTGGTAGTGTGTGCCCATAATCCTATCCACCTGGTAGGCTGAGGCAGGAGAATTGTTTGAACCCAAAAGGCAGAGGTTGCAGTGAACTGAGATTGTACCACTGCACTCCTGCACTCCAGCCTGGGTGACAGAGTGAGACTCCATCTCAAAAAAAAAAAAAAAAGAAAGAAAGAAAGAAAGAAAGAAAAACTATGAGATGAGACTGTACAACCTGGCTCTCCCTTGACTGTTTAGACCTCATGTTTCTAAAGTATACAAGAATGCAGCAATGATACAAAAAGCCCATGATCTATCATTTTTTTTTTTTTGAGATAGTCTCACTCTGTTGCCCAGGCTGGAGGGCAGTGGTGTGATCTCGGCTCACTGCAACCTCCATCTCCTAGATTCAAGTGATTCTCCTGTCTCAGCCTCCTGATTAACTGGAACTACAGGCATGTACCACCATGCCCAGCTAATTTTTTGTATTTTTAATAGAGACGTAGTTTTGCCATGTTGGCCAAGCTGGTCTTGAACTCTTGACTTCAGATGATCCACCTGCTCAGCCTCCTGAAGTGCTAGGATTATAGGTGTGAGCCATCGTGCCCAGCCACAGTCTGTATCATTCTTTAAGACCATTGTGCCCACAGGGATTGGCAAATGCCACAGTCTTGGTCCTGAGCTGATTGTCCCAGCCATTCTTGTATCCCACTCTCCATCCTCCATCAATGTTCATCTTCCCATCTTGCCTTCACATTGAAGGTTCAGCAACATCCCTCCTGTTTACCTTGGCACCTAACATGGTTTTGCTATGTTCCCACCTAAATCTCATCTTCAATTCCTACATGTTGTGGGAAGGACCCAGTGGGAGGTAACTGAATCACAGAGACAAGTATGTCTCATGCTGTTCTCATGTTAGTGAATAAGTCTCACGAGATCTGACAGTTTCAAAAAAAAGGAGTTCCCCCATACAAACTCTGTCTCTCTTTGTCTGCTGCCATCCATGTAAGATGTGACTTGCTCCTCCTTGCCTTCCCCAGGGATTGAGAGGCTTCCCCAGCCACACAAAACTGTAAGTCCAATTAAACCTCTTTCTTCTGTAAATTGCCCAGACTTCGGTCCATCTTTCTTAGCAGCATGAAAACTATCTAATACAGCACCCCTTCACCCATGCTATGAGGGCCCTGTCTCAATCACATCAAATCACCCTGTTTAAACACTCCCACTGAATCACCTTTGCCTCAGAAATACTTCTGTTGGCTCTATCTGCAAGCTTCCCTTGAATGCATGGTAAGACTTTTCATTAACTAATAATAATAATAATAGCTGCATTTTATTTTCACCATTATGTATCAAGTACTGTGCTAGGAGCTTTGCCATCATGCTCTCAAATCCTCTCAGAAAACCTAGGCTAAAGGTATGACTACCCCCATTGTGGTAAAAACAATTGAAGGCTCAGTAGTTGAAAGGCTTTCCTTGGTACACATAGGTCTGTTGTGAATGAGTGGGATATAATGTGACTATCTCAGTCCAAGTCTTTTCTACTGCAGTCTCTGCCTCCCTAATAGTAGATTCTTTTATCTAAGAAATTTCACTGAATCTTCCCAATTTTCACTGAATTTTCTTAATTTTCATTGGAGTTAAAGGAGAACAGGAAGATGTTGCAATGACTTCTTTCCTTCTTGTTCTTGAACAGTCAAGGGGTGTCTTGGTCAGTGAATCATTAGACAGTCACCTGTAATTTGCACTTTTCTATTTCTGGTGATAGAAGATATGATGGTAAAGACCTGCATCCTTCATATTCATACCCGACACTAAGGCCAAACCCCCGATGTTCCCACATCTACACAGAAGCGGCCTCAGTTCTATAAGCACATCTGACAGTATTACAGTTGCTGTCACCATTTGTGTGCCTGTCCCTTCTCAAATGCTAGGATCTTTCTAGCATGTCCAAGAAAATGATTATTCCTAACTGGTGTGAGCTCAAAGCCTGTCATGTTCTATGTAACAAGATATACAGCTGGCTCAGAAAAGAGCAAACCATCAGTTTTCCAGGGAAGTCTTCCCCAAGTCACCTCTTAAAAAAGAACTGAAAGGAAAATGCAATGGTATGCAAGCTATGCACATGGGGAATTATTATATTTTACTCACAGGAGCTAATCATACACACCCTGCTTGTACAATTCAATGCAATATTTATTTCATATCAAGAGAATATGGACCTAAATCATCTATATAATTAAAACATGCTTCCATATAATAAGGCTATTAGAGAACTGACATATTTAAAAAGGGAATGAAAATGCAGAATCCTGTCCCTCGATTTATGCCACAGCACCACATGTTTGAACAGCACCAGGTTTGACAGATTGGTTTCATTTCATCTGTCTGTGTCTCTGAAACAAAATCAATCTGCTCCGTGTGTTGCAAATGGCCTCCAAACCTGACCACAGCTTGTCTCTCTTCTCATGTTGGCGTTGTTCTTATCAGTAGCCACACAAGATTTCTCCTCATTCTGTGAACCACCTTGGCTCCATATGGATCATTCCATTACCTCTGCCTGGGTCAACCTTCCCTACTTTTGTCTGCGGAACCAATTTCTGCTTGTCCTTCAAGCCCAATCGGAGAGGCTCTTTCTCATCCAAGCCAGCAGCTCCTAGCACAGGCAGTCCTCCGTGGTCCGATGGTCACCACACTCTCCACCTCTACAGTATTATCTGACCACTTCTGTCTCCCTGAGATGACTTTGAGCATCTCTAGAGCTGGAAGACAGCCTCTTGTTCTCCAGGATGAACAGCACAGGTCAGAGGCTGCTAAGTAATAGGCTACTCTTAGGCATAATAGCAACGCTTATTCTAAGTAATTGTTATGTGAGCTCACCATGCACCACAGTCTAATCACTTTATATACATGATATCCATGTAAACCATGTAATGTTTGTAAATCATTTTACATGCATGAATTTGCACTATTCATTCAATCTTGATCGCAAACCTGTAAGTACCAACTTCCATCCCCATTTTATAGCTGAGGAACCTGAAAAACAAATTGGTTAAATAACTTTTCTAAACTCAAGCAGCTTAGAAGTGGGAGAAGTAGAAACTGAACCTGAAAAGCCCAAGCTTGTGGCCCTCACACCTGCTAAATTCTGCCTCCTTGGACATGGCAAGCTTTTTATATTTACATTTAGAGATATGTGGAACAAAAAAGCCAAATGAAATCGTGTGTTCCGGGCGGGCATGGTGGCTCAAACCTGTAATCCCAGCACTTTGGGAGGCCAAGGCGGGTGGATCACGAGGTCAAGAGATCGAGACCATCCTGGCCAAGATGGTGAAACCCCATCTCTACTAAAAATACAAAAAATTAGCTGGGCATGGTGGCACGCACCTGTAATCCCAGCTACTTGGGAGACTGAGGCAGGAGAATTGCCTGAACCCAGGAGGCGGAGGTTGCGGTGAGCCGAGATCGCGCCATTGCACTCCAGCCTGGGTAACAAGAGCAAAACTCCGTCTCAAAAAAAAAAGAAGAAATCGTGTGTTCTAACAAGGCCATTCAAGTACTGAGTATCAAAGACAACGTTAGAGTCCAGGTGTTTTCACTCCTGGTTCTCTTAAAGTGTCTGATATCTTGTTGTCTAAAGATACAGTTTTCTTTTTTCCCTCAGAAATGCATAGAGGTAATGGAAAATATGTTTAGATAGTTGGCCATAAGTAGGACTGCCAAAGCTTCTCCCTATCACTGTACATGCAGATGGTGCTTTCAATCAACAGAGAAAGTCTATTTCCATCCCCCTGGGGCTGGCCTTGTCACCTACCCTGACCAACGAATTGTAGAGGAAGCCACCCTATGCCAGTCTCCGTCTAGCCCTTAGGTGGCCTGGAATCATCTTCATTTTCCCTCTTGGTGAAATCAGCTATCATGTAAGGAGTCTGGCCACCCAACTGGAGACAGAAGCCCAGCTGTCTCTTATCTGGTGCAGCCACTCCAACCAAGGGGTCAGAGAGATGAGTGAAGACATCTTAGCTGCTCCATCCTCAGCTGAGATCTCAGCTTAAGGTAGTGCATAAATTTCCCCAGCCTAGGCTGGCTAACTCAAAACATTAGGAAAGAAGAAGCCATGGTTAAAAGTCACAAGTTCTGGAGTGCTTCATAATGCAGCGGTCTCTAACCAAAAATAGTATAATTGAAAAATTCACCATGAAGGAGAAATACAAATTCTATAAATCTCTCACCTGGGGTACAATCTCGTTGTAAATTGTTGCTGGCCTCTGTGTTAGTATTCTGTTCTAAACAGTGTGCTACTGTAAAGCTCAAGGAATACCAACTTCATCATAATTACTCTTCTGTTAAACTACGCCAGAAAAGACAATAGGTTTTTCCTCAAAAATTATATTTCCTTTTCATTTTCTTTGTCTCTGTGTAGTCCTATCTCAAGCCCTTCTCTTCCCCAGCTACTCGCTGGGCTCTTCCAACCACTCAGCATCCTGCAGGACTCCGGTCCTGACAGCTGGGGCCTGCCAGCTCCAAAAGATGACTCAGCCAGTGATGTCCTGTTGTCCACAGTCACAAGGAAGAGCGGAGTCCTTGATGGGAGTCCGGGGATGGCTTTCATCAGGTCGGCTGGGGTGTTATTCCACTTAACGTCTGGGTCTCTCACCAAGGCCTTCACCTTGACCCTGCGATCGGGTCCCTCACACCCCTGGTGACATGACCACTGACAGGCAGCAGGTAGGACTAACTGGATACTTACCTTGTGCTAGTTCCTGTTCTGACATATGTATATTTATCATCTCTACAAAATATAAAGTGTCCTTTTTATAAAGTGTACTTGCTAAGACAAATATCTATGAAGAATGCATTTTTTTCCCTCATACTTCAGGAAACTAAAGCTCAAGCTTCTAGTAACATACCTGGGTTCACAGATATGTTATTATCCAATGTACACATATGGACACTGGCTCACGCGGAGTCAGGGGCCAAAGCCCCTGCTCTCTCTGTGGACACCATGGACCTTCTTCCATTGGAAGGTGGGGTGAGAAAGGGGTGAAACACAGAATAACAGGAAAGGAGGGAATTGTGGGATTCTTAAATCACTCTGGATCTAGGAGAATGGGTGGCTCCCTTTCCCCACTTTTCAGATACCTGATTTCTTCCTAGAAGAGAGGAGTAGAGGGAAAGAGAAGGAACACCTTGGAAACACGGCAGCTTGACTATTACTTAATGCTTTACTCCGCCCAAAGTCAAGGGAGAAGCCGGTGGCCATCAGCATCTTTCCTTTTGCAGATCACAGGCTTGAGTTATTCTATTGCCCTGAAACCATGTGTCTCTTCTAATGTTCTCTCATGTGGCCTGAGGAACCAGGTCCCCCTCCAGACTTCTTCCAAGGTAAATTTAAGCAGAACACCACATCTACATTTCTAACTTGTGGGTATTCAATTGTGTATGATTTCACTCACTATAACACATTGCAAATTCCAAATGAATTTTATGAAGGGTAGATATGATCACAACTTAGTTTTACTGGATTGGATTTCTGTAACATTCTTGGCTACTAGTCATTTATAATTAATGTTAAACAGATTTTTCACAGCTCTGTCTTGTTATCTGTTTACTTCAATGCTCCCTACGCTCTATTCTAACCTTTAAGTCTTTCTCTCCTTTTTTTTTTTTTATTTTGAGTCAGAGTCCTGTTCTGTCACCCAGGCTGGAGTGCCGTGGTGCTATCTCCACTCACTGTAACCTCTGCCTCTCAGGTTCAAGTGCTTCTCCTGCCTCAGTCTCCTGGGTAGCTGAGCTTACAGGCACCTGCCACCATGCCCAGCTAAATTTTTTGTATTTTTAGTAGAGACAGGGTTTCCCCATGTTGACCAGTCTGGTCTCAAACTCCTGACCTTAGGTGATCTACTCACCTCAACCTCACGAAGTGCTGCGATTACAGGTGTGAGACACCATGCCCTGCCTCTTCTTCTTAAGGTCTACCTAGCCTGCACCGTTCTCCCAAATTTATTAATGCAAAGTCCTAACAGGTCTACTAGTTAATATTATGACTGCCTTTATTTCTGGCATGATAAGTTCTCTATTTCTGATGTAAGACTCTGTGATAGACTACCTGTTCAGAGCCCCGGTTACCACTTTGTACTCCAGCCTTCTCAAGATGAGGATCCGAGTTGTCCAAGGCAATCAAGCTGGGAGTACTGCTCTCGGACCCCTCACTGTGCAAGGAACGTGCCACCACAGCGCCTACTCACTCAGTCCTCTGTACCTAGTTGATTCCCAGGTTCCCTTTAACAGGCTTCCTGTTTAACCCACTTGCTGGAGGTCATTTCCCACTGGCATCCTCACTGACTTGACTTTAACCAAGCCCCCCACAGCCAGTTCGTCTCAAATATTGGTTGTTCCTGGGAAAGTGTATTTTTCTCAAACCAGGTCCCCCTTTCCACAATGTGCACATATGGCCACCTCTAACTCTTGATCTCTGTTTCCAAAACTCACTCATTTGACATTCACCAAAGATTGACTGAGTGCCTCTGCATGCCTTGCACTCTGAGGTGCCCTGGCAAGCAGTGACAAATGAAGATTCACCACTGGGGGCAAGTGCCCCACTGCCATTCTTCTGCTCACCTGTCTGCCCGACGACGGAGGCACTCAGTCTGTGGGGGATCCTTGAGGACACCTTCAAGGTCACTCGGATCTGGTAATACCTAAGAAAAGAGCAGAGGACAGGATGCTGAAGATCAGGCGTCTTAATGTTGACTTCTAAAAATACCTAGACTTATTCCTGAAAGCCATAGGAAACTAGGGAAGTTTCTTGGCAGCATGAACTATCATCTGGCATTCATGACAAATGCATTTTATCAGCAAAGGTGGAGAGGGAGGGGACAGGGCAGTGTTGAAGACAGGAAGTTGAGTTCACTTGAGATCATACAAGACAGAACAAAGTTGGAGATGACGGGAACAGAGAAAGAAAGAGATGGGTCATGTGACAGTTTCATTAAGGGGTATGGGTTTTAGGTACTCAAGAAAGGTTATTATTATAGGAAAGCAGGTTATTTATGCATGGTGGGGAATCCATCTGTAAATTCAATTTCTATCAGGTTGCAACACAAAAACTACTTCCTTTATTAGCATAGCCTCTGAGTTAGCCCTCTTGGAGGCATTGCCAAATACACCATTCCCTGTATATTTTGCCTCCTTAATTTTAACATAGCACTCCCATTTTCTAATCCCATCATTTCAGGACAATGTGCAGGTCCCCATGCTGTCAGTTAACTCTCTAATGTGTCCTCTTTTGCCCCAAGTACAGAAGTACCCTTTGAAGTTCTGTGCTTTGCAATTAATGACTCTTTGCCTGTAAGCACTGGAGGACATTACTGGTATCATTGTTCTCTTCTTTCACTGATTTGAAACCCATTGTGAAATGGAATGTGAAGAAACCAAAGTGAAACATAAGGAAAATGGACCATGAACACATCAGTCTCTCATGGCTCACTGAGCTCATAGCTGGGTGAGTACCCTGCTATTGAGGTACTTTCACTGCACATACGCTCACAGAACGCTCTGTTGGTAGTTGCATGCTTGTTTTATGTATGAATGATGTACAGAGATAAAGAGAAAAGAGCACTGGTGCTGGATTCATAGCTGTAGTGTGAGTGACACATTTCCAGCTGTGTGACTTTAAGTACATCACATAATTTCTCTGAACTTGTTTCTGTATCTGCAAAATGAGTACTTTCTGCAAGTATCTGCCATGGCTTCTGTTTCCAGAAATATGAAGTAGACAGACATACTTTCCCCTGTTTTTTGCACTAAGCACAACAAAAACTCCATATAGAAAAACAGTATATAGAAAAACAAGCAAATGAAGATTCTTAAAGGTAGATAAGAAAGCAAATAGGTTAGGGACCTCAGGACCCAAGGAGAGACATACTGGTGAGGCTTCTGTATTTTTTTCTGCCTTATATACCCCAGACTGGATACTGGAGAAGCCAAGAAGCCAGAAAAGCTAATAGCCACAGACAAGAAAATTATATCAAAAAAGCCTTCTCCTTCCAGCCGAAGGATCAGGAAGAGAACAGCAAGACAGAAAACTTTTAGGCAACAGCTGTCTACTCCAGCCAAGAAACAGAAAACACTGTGGGCCCACCTCCACCCACACCAGCAAAGGCAAAGTGGGAAGTCTAGACACCCACCATCCCAGACTGCATGAAAACACTGCATCTCCACCCAACCTGCCAAGAGAAGGATTTCAGCAGGGAGCCAGGCTTCCATCTGAAACAGATGGTAAAGAGAACCCCACCTGCTCAGTTGAAGTGGAGACCATGTGGGGAGCCTGGACCTCCACCCACCACCCTGCAGTAATGAGGGCATACATATGCCCACATGATTTTTGACAAAGGTGCAAACTCACCTCAATGGAGGAGAGTTCACCTTTTAAAATAAGTTGTCCTGAAGCAACTGGCTATCCACAGACAAAGTAACAGCCACTACCAGACAAACGCACCTCAACTTTAATTTCATATATTATAAAGAAATTATTAGTAACTCAAAGTAGATTGTGAACTTAAATGGAAAATATAAAACATAGGAAACGGAGAAACGTTTTTAGATTATTCTTTTGAAAAATCATTTTTTTAAATTATTTTTGAGACAGAGTCTCATTTTTGTCACCCAGACTGGAGTGAAGTGTCTCGATCTCAGCTCATTGCAACCTCCGCTTCCTAGGTTCAAGTGATTCTTCTGCCTCAGTCTCCCAAGTAGCTGGTATCACAGGTACCCACCACTATGCTTGGCTAATTTTTTTTTTTTATTTTTAGTAGAGACAGGTTTTCACCATGTTTACCAGGCTGGACTCGAACTCCTGCCTCAGGCGATTCACCTGCCTCGGATTCCCAAAGTACTGGGATTACAGGTGTGGGCCACTGCACCTGGCCTAAAATATATTCTAAATGGAGAGCTAAGCAAAAAGTTTTTAGACTTGATACAGAAAACATTATCCATAAAATAAAAACGACACATTTTGTTTGCTTTTTTTTGTTTTGTTTTTTGATTTTTTGTTTTTTTTTTTGAGGTATGAGGTCTTGCCACGTTGCCCAGACTGGCATCAAACTCCTGGTCTCAAGTGATCCTCCCACCTTGGCCTCCCAAAGTGCTAGGATTACAGGCATGAGCCACTGCACCCTGCAGATAAATTTTAGTTCATTAAATCTAAACACTTTTGTGCTGTGAAAGACCCTGTTAAGAGGATTAAAATTCAAGCTACACCATGGGAGAAAACAGTTGCAAATCATGTACAGTGGATCCTCAGCATCTGTGTCTTCCGTATTTGGGAATTTGCTCCCTTGATAAAACGTGTTTTTAGCTCCAAATGCAACACCCACAGCACCTTTGTGGTTATACACAGACATGAACACAGTGTAAAAAGTTTGAATCTTCTGACACTCAGGTGGCCAACTGAGGGTAAGCAATACTACCAACAAGTATCTGTTTTGCAATTTATTTAGTCCCACATATTTTTGTACTCTGTGCTTTTTCTTGGTGACCCCACTGTTTGAGATGGACCTCAGGAGTACTGCTGAAGGGCTGTCTAGTGTTCCTAAGGGCTGGAGTGCTGTGATGTGCCTTATGGAGAAAGGAGGTGTGTTAGATGAGCTTTACTCAGCTATGAGTTATAGTGCTGCTGACTGAGATCAATGTAATGAATCAATAGTGCATATGAAGTGTGGCGTATCTTTAAACAGAAACACATAAGACAAGATTGTGTATTGCCCAGTTTGGCAGAAATGTGACCGGAGGCTCACAGGAACCTAACCCTGTATTTCCCTTGGGAATGATGGTTCACCATTTGCTGATTCAGTATTCACAGTGACTTTATAGAGTATACGAATGTAAATATTGAGAACTGACCATCTAACAAAGGACTATTACCTAGGATATATAAAGAACTCTTTGAACTCAATAGTAAAAACAAACACACTAATTAAAAAGTGGACAAACACAAGAAAAATTTCACCAAAGAGGACACACAGAGGACACATAAATCCATGAAAAGATGTTCAAATATTCAAACATGCAAAGCAATATAGAGTATCAGTACAGTCCCTGTTAAAACGCCAAGTCAGGTGCAGTGGCTCATGCCTGTAATCCCAGCACTTGGGGAGGCTGAGGCTGGAGGATTGCTTGAGTCCAGGAATTTGAGACCAGCCTAGCCAATGTAGGGAAACTCCATTCCTATAAAAAAAAATTATTTGGGTGTGGTGGCACATGCCTGTAGTCTCAGCTATTTGGAGGGTTGAGGTGGGAAAATCACTTGAGTGCAGCAGGCTGAAGATGCAGTGAGCTGAAATCACATCATTGCATTCCAGCCTGGGTGTCAGACTCAGACCTTGCCTCAAAAAAAAAAAAAAAAAAAAAAAAAAAAAAAAAAAAAAAACCAAGGGCATTTTTTATGCAATTAGAGAAAATAGTTCTAAAATATGTATGGAACCACAAAAGATATTAAACAGCTATAATATAATCTTGATAAACAAGAAAAATAAACAAGATAAAATGATCAGTTACAAATGAAGGAAAATATTTGCAAACAATATGTCTGATAAGGGATTAGCATTCAAAATGTATGAGAAACTCATGCAACTCAACAGCAATAATAATAATACAATTTAAAAGGACAATGGATCTGAATATGCATTTTTCCAAAGAAAACATTCAAATGACCAACATGTTTGTGAAAAAGTACTCAATGTGTCACTAATCATCAGGGAAACACAAATCAAAACCACAACAACATATCACCTCATACATTTTAGCACAGTTATGAAAAAGATGAGAAATAACAAGTGTTGATGAACACGCAGAGAAAAGGAAACCCTTGTATTCTTTTTTGGTGAGAATGTAAATTGGCACAGCCATTATGAAAAATAACATAAAGGTTCCTCAAAAAATTAAAAATAAAAATACCATATGACCCAGAAACCCCTCTGCTTGTGTGTCCCAACTGGAAATCAAAGTCAGCACCTTGTGAAGAGATCTGCATCTCCACGTTCACTGTTCCATTAGTCACAATAGCCAAGAAACAGCAACAACCTAACTGCCCAGCAGTGGATCCATGGATAAACTGTGGAATACATATCAATCTACACACACACACACACACACACACACACACACACACACACAATGGAATGGTTTTTTTTGTTTTTTGTTTTTTTTTTTAATTTTTATTGCATTTTAGGTTTTGGGGTACATGTGCAGAACATGCAAGATAGTTGCATAGGTACACACGTGGCAGTGTGTTTTGCTGCCTTCTGCCCCCTCACCCATATTTGGCATTTTTCCCCATGCCATCCCTCCCCTGCTCCCCCCCCCCCACTGTCCCTCCCCTATTTCCCCCAATAGACCTCAGTGTGTGGTGCTCCCTTCCCTATGTCCATGTGTTCCCATTGTTCATTCAGCCTTAAAAGAAGAAGATACTGCCATTTTCGACAACATGGATGAGAGGATGAAACTGGAGAACATTATGCTTAAGTGAAATGAGCCAGATACAGAAAAAGAAAAGACATGATCTCACTTTCATATAGAACATTTTAAAAGAAGTGAAGCACACAGAAAGAGAGAATAGAATGAAAGTTACCAAGATCAGAGAGGGGGAAGAAAGAAGAAATGGGGAAACATAGGTTGAAGAGTACAGGCTTGCACTTATATAGTATTAATACATTTAGACACCAATGTACAGCAGGAGGATTACAGTTAATAATATCGTTTTACATACTGAAAATTTGCTAAGAGAACAGATTTTAGATGTACTTACCACCAAAAAATTGAACATTAAGAAAAAAAGGCGGCTGGGAGAGGTGGCTCAAGCCTGTAATCCCAGCACTTTGGGAGGCTGAGGTGGGCATATCACGAGGTCAAGGGATTGAAACCATCCTGGCCAACATGGTGAAACCCCGTCTCTACCGAAAATACAAAAAAATTATCTGGGTGTGGTGGTGCATGCCTGTAGTCCCAGCTACCCAGGAGGCTGAGGCAGGAGAATTGCTTGAACCTGGGAGGTGGAGGTTGCAGTGAGCCGGGATCGTGCCACTGCATTCCAGCCTGGCGCCTGGCCACAGAGTGAGACTCTGTCTCAAAAAAAAAAAAAAAAGGCAACTTTGGAAGACAGTAGTTGTGCTATTTGCTCACCTGTAATGGTTGTATTGTATATATTTAAAGTATACAACATGATGTTTTGACATTTGTTTACTGAAACATGATGTTGTATACTTTAAATATATACAATAAAATAAATGTTTAAAAAAGATATTTGACATCATCAGACAAAATTCTAATTAAAACCACAATGAGCTACTACAATGCAGTCATCAGAATGACTAAAATAAAAAACATTGACAACACCAGTTACTAGCAGTTATGCAGACAAAGTAGATCACTCAACATTTTGCTAGTGGAAATGTAAAATGAAACAGCCATTCTGGAAAACATTTGCTAGTGTCTTTAAAAATTAAATTACAACTCAACCCAACAATTGCCCTCTTAGGCATTTCTCTTAGAGAAATGAAAACTTACTTATGCAAGAACTTGTCCAAAATGTTTAGAGCAGCTTTATCCACAATACTAAAAACTGAAACAACCCAGATGTCTTTCAGTAAATGAAGAAACTGTAGAAACTACCCCGTAATAAATAAGAATGAACAATTCATACATAGAACAACCTAGATGGATCTCCAGGCAGTTACTCTCAGCAAAAGAAGCTAATTTGAAAAGGTGTATGTTGCCATTTATGTGCAATGTTTAAAATTGCAAAATTATGAAAATAGAACACAGATTATTAGCTGCCAGGGGTTGGGGAGAGGATGGGAGTGGGAGGTAAGTGGGTGTGACTATCAAAGAGCAACATAAAATGTGAGATCCACATGGTGAGGAAAATAATTTGTATCCTCATTGTACATATCAATATCCTGATTGTGAAACTGTACCACAGCATTGCAAGATACTACCGTTAAGGAAACTAGATAAACATTATGTGAGATAGCTCTGTACCTACTTCTTAAAACTAAATAAAATTTTTCAAAATAAAAAATTTTACTGAAAAATATAAAAGACATCTGTCCTGTTCAACAGGAAAATCACAGTGACTGTATCTATTGGAAGGGATAAGGCTCCATACCAACTACAGAAAACGCAAATGCTTATGGCAGCCAGGCAAATTACGCAAATGAAATTGTAAGAAAACCTTGGGTTCCGCCTAATCTATCTTTTAATTTTCTGCTTTTGGTGGGTATACGGGTTCAGAAACAGTAAACTACCATCAGAAAATCCCAGTGGAAGCTCATTTACAAATGACCATGACACTGGCCTGTGTGAGAGCAGCGGTGGCAGCCTTGGCCACAGGAGCAGTTGCTACTAAGCAGCGGCTTATTATGAGCCTGCAGAAACGCTAACTGCGTGTGGCTAGATCTTTCAGTTTTTCAGGAGAAGACAGAAATTTAATTTTGTAATACAACATCTTTAAAATGCTAAATATTGGTTCACAAATCAATGGCAATGACAACAGCAACATCAGCAACAGCAAAAACAATTAGCAGCAGCAACCATGGCCACAACATTAGCAATAAAGCACTGTGTCAACAAGATCAAACACATTTGCAGGCTCAGTCTTCACGGGCCAATAACTGGCAAACCCTGATTGACACAAATACAAGATGTTATTTTTAATGTTTCTTTAATAAAAGACCTGTGTATTTCAGTAATTTCATAAAGAAGGAAAGGGACACGAAACCCATCAGCACCGCCACCAACTGTCACATTGTAATGGTGCCTTCTCTGAACATATTAATACAATACATCAGTCATTGCCAGGGGCTATGCATCCCTCTCCCATCCTACTGCGCTTGGAGCCGTTACAGCTACGCTGAAGATTTATTAAGCATTTCTGTGGCAGGACCTGTGCTAGCAACTTCCAGGGAAGCAATCGTGGCTGATCCCTTACAAATCCTATGTGAAAGCAAGCACTATCTCAAGGGTTAATCGAGGAAGAAACTGAGCCATGGGAAACATCTAACTAGTTATCCAAAGCCACAGAGCTAGGAAAGGGTAACCAGGATTCCAACTCCAGAGATGGGTGTTTCATTTTCCCTGCCACATCTCACAGGAGGCACATTTTGTTATATAGTTTAAGGCCTTTTAATTGTTGGTTTCAAAGTGCTCTCGACGTACTGTTTCCTAAAAGCGCTTGATGCTATTGAATCTCACTTCAAGAACTTAATTATCTTGAACTTCAGATATATTTATAGGTTCAAAGTTTACCTTTCGGTTGGGTTGACCCATTCAGGCTCTGTCCTGATTAAACAGAATGCTTAAACTGCTTTAGTAATTCCCTTTAATGTCATGGGAAATTTCTACCAGGTCATAAATCCATAAACCACATATTCATATTTGAGGAGCAAGATACTGTTTGATCCCTATAGGATGTCTTTAATATACTTGCCATGATTTCTATATTAAATATGGGAAATTAACATTTAGAGATAAAGGGATTTGTACAAGTTTACAGATTCAGTAAGTAATGTAAGTAAATCTCCAAGTATCTTTTAACCATTTTAGAGCTATCTCCTTCTACCTGGGGTCAGTCAAAGAAGTTATCATAAAGAAGGGAATGGTTTGCTTAAATTGTTGAAGAATGATCCAATGGTAAAAGAACATGGGCCATGAGTTTCGTCAGAATGGAGAAAGAAGCTAAGAGGCAGAAGACTTCAGACAGTATGCTGATGTGCTTCAGTAGCCTAGATTTGCACAGGACTCCTTCTGGGAAACAGTAACAACAATAGTCACCCATTATTGATTTTCATCTCTATGACTGGCACTAAACTATGCCCTTTACATACTGTAGTAAGCATAATAATACCTCCCAACCCCTAACATTTAACTCCTAATCTTCAGAACCTGTGAATATGCTGGGCAAAAGAGAATTAAGGCTGCAGATGAAATGAAGGCTGTCAGTCAGCTGGCCTTGAAATTTGGAGATTATTCTAAACTACATGGGTATACTCAGTGCAATCATAACAGTCTTTCCCTTATAGGAGAGAGAAGGAGGTGAGAGAGACAGAGACAGAGAGAGACAGGCACACAGACAGACAGACAGAGTAGTACAATATAAGAAAGACTTGACCTCACCAGCCAAGGGATGCAGGCAGTTGGAACAGATAAACAGACTCTTGTACTGCATGGAAACTCCCCTGGAGCCTCCATGCAGGAAGACAGACTTTAGCCCACATTTCAGATTTCTAACCTGCAGAATTCTAAGATAATAACATTATGTTGTTTTAAGCCACTGAGGTTATGGTAATATGTGACAGCAGTAATCGTAAACTAATGCAGGCAAGCTTTCAAATTTCCTCCTCAGGACAAAACCAATAGACGTGATTCAATATTCTCATGTTAAATATACACAAATTGTGATTCAGAGAGGTTAGGTAATTTGCCCATAGTCACACAGCTGGTCAATAGATAGTTTAGGGATTAAAATGCAGAGCCATTTGGCTAGCACCAAGCTTACTTTAGGGAAGGCAAAGCCAGGTGCTTTGATGTTATAAGCTCACCTCAATTTCTGCATCGCTCTTATTATAGGAGCCCGATCAGATTCTCGCTCTGATCACTGATTTTCTAATACCATCTCCTGTTTCACGTATTTCCTTCTGTTTTCTCAAAAGCACCTTGGGAATAAGAATGCTGCTATATACCTCTTTTGTATTCCTTAGAGGTCTCACGGCTGTGCCAGAGAGAAAAGCACCTAATGAACATCTGTTGTCAGTTGATTACAGCAATATCCATTACCACCAGCCACTGAAGGAGAGAAGCCATGCCCTACTCATCTCTGTATCTTCAGAAACTAACAGAGGGCTGATATGGCTGGCATTCAATAAATGCCAGGTGAAAGAACGAATAAGTGAAAAATTGAAAAACAAAGATTCCCTCAAACAACAGGGTTCTACAATCCAATCCTAATACACAATTCTGTGAGTGATAAAGAATCAACATGCAATTTTTATAAAACTAGGAGTAATATTTCATAATGGGAATACAGAAACATGTGACATTTTGTAAAAATTTTTCGTATCAGTATAGCATGAAACAACCACTCTGACCCAGGGACATCTGACATAACCTAAAATACAAATCATTATCACCAAGTCAAACACAGCTCTGGAGTCTGAACACCTAGGTCCACAAAGTCAGGCTGGAAAACTTAAAGCTAGTAACTTTTCCTCCCTAAGCTTCTCTTTCATCATGGGTGAGGGAAGCCACACTTGTCCCAGCCTTGCAGAATTATTGTGAGGCAGGAACAGGACCATCCATGGGAAGCATGGGCAGGGGATGATGCTCAACCCCATATTTCATTAAAGATACAACGACTTTGTTGCTACTTCCTAAGACATGTGTGAGACACAGCCTCCCACCTCCATGATCCCAGTCTATCCTCCACATCACAGCTGGGATGAAGCTGGGAGAAGGCACAATGCTTTCAGTGGGACACGTTTCAGGGATGCCTGTGGGATATAATATATGACTGTATCAGACAGTGCAAGATGTAGATGGTCGGCTATGATACGGGAGTGCTCACGCAGCTGGGGAAAATTTCTCTTTGAGTCTTCTGAAGCAATGTAGCATTTTGATTAAGAGGGTAAGCTCTGAAAATCTGCCTGTTTCTGACTGTGTAACCTTGAGTAAATCACCGTCACAGTATCCCTGTGCTCAAAGTCCTCATGTACAAATGGGGATAGTAATGATAGTAATGTCCCTCCCAGTGCCATTAGGAGAATTAAATGATTTGTAATAGGCAAAGTGCTTACAATGCCTGGCAAGTATTGAGTCAAAAATGAGTGTTTCTTAATAACAGGTATAATAAAAATGATAATGAAGATGCCTTTATGAAGGTACCTTAGGCACCTTCATAAAGGCACCTAGCATCTCACTTGTCACATGAAAATGGAATGACTCCCCTCTTTCTCTCTGTTCACCCAGAGGTCGAGGTCCCTGTGAAGAGATGTGAAGTCTCCTGCAATCCCCTGTGAAGAAGGGATTACAAAAGAGCCACACACGCCATGACTGCCCGCAAATGTCACTGCAAAGTGTGAGCACGACTCTCTCAAAACTGCTCTTGTCTACATGAGCCTCAGGAGGGAACAGTGGAAGGAATACGGAAGACAGGCAGACATAGATTCAAATCCCCAAGGATCCACAACTTGCAGAGGCTCAGTGCCCTTGTGTTTAAAGTACACACTGTTATATGAATGTGCAGGGGAACTTTGTTTTTAAATGAGTGAAAATATTGCATATGGCAGGGACCCTGTAAATGTGGTCGTCAGGATCACAACTTCCCATAAAGCATGTACACATTTCTACAAGCAGCTTCAGCTGAGACAACTGAAGCTCCTCTGCCCCATACCTGACAACTCTGGTGACTGCTTAAGGGCAAGTTGGCAGAGGATTCAGGACATGAGCTAAGCTTCCTGGGGTCTGGTTAGGGGAGGAGACCCTCTCCTGTGTTATTGTTCCCCAAAAGGCTGAGTCAATTTAGATTCAAAGCTAGCTCCAGATTGCTTGACACTGCAGAGTTTTTCCAATGAGTTCTGAAAAGCCTGATTAAATACTGGCAATCCTCTCCTTGCCCTAACAGTGGGGCACCATGACAGAATCAGCAATAATGCAATCAGTGGCTTTCTCTCCTTTACAAAAGCTAATAGCCCAGAATCTAATGATCATCAGCTATGGGGAAACTGCATGAGGATTTATAAATAATGAGAGGTTAAATATCTTCTCATATAGCCAGGTGTGATAAACATAACCTGCCCTACCTTCCTCCTTATAAACAACTGCCATTTGCCTAGACCTCACCTAACGAGCTGTCACTCTGCTCTTCCCAGTCTCTTTGCCAGCAGGAGAGCTGGTGCCATTTGGAATGCCAGCCTTATATATGGCCCCACCTGACAGTGGAAGACACTGTGACACTTAGGTGAAACTCCACCCTAGAAGGGAGGCCTGCAAAGTCCTGCCAATAAAAGAGGCTTTGGTGTTCAAAAGAAAGAAACAAACAAACAACAAAAAAAAAACCCAATGAAATAACTAATACAGTTTCACTACACAGTACATACTCATAGGTGGGCAGTATGCATCCACCACTGCAGGACTATGAACCATTCTGTTGCATTTTATTCATCTCAATGGAAATTACTGAAATATTTTTCCAGGGAAAGTCTACTCTAATATTTCAGCAGAACTCATCTGTATACTTTGATATATCACAATATAATAATTCATTCAGATTCCACCAATGTTTACTGTGACAATCCTCCACAGTTCTCTACCTGCATTCTCCTTGTTGACCCAGAAGCTTCTATGTGGCTCATGCTGTGAATTGCCTGTTCATTATCCATAAACTCCTCTTTCCTTACAAACCAAAGCCAGGTTTTCTCAGGGGAATTACTATACCTACCTAAAAATATCCACCCTTTGCTGACTCCCTTGCAGCTAGGAAAAATCTCATGGCCCTCTCTTGGCTAATGAAGCAGAGACGCACATTGGCAAGTAGAGCAGATAGGAAAGCTTTTAAAGGAGAAACCTGTTTCATGGCCCTTGGGCTGTGAGTCTCTTGTTTCAATTAGGGAATATATCCAAAAATATAACCATGAATGTTAAAGTTGCCTTTTTCCAGCCATGAGTATTAAAAAGCCATTTGCTAAGCATGGAAGAGCAGAAAGAGAAGTCTGAATCCTTATAATCCCTAGTGACATGGTTGTGCTGTCTACTTCTGTGTTTCTTGTGGTATCTTGTTCTGGTTAAGCCAGGGTGAGTTATGTACTCGATTATTTGAAGCCAAACACAACTCTTACTGATAGAATCTGATTCTAGGACCCTCCTATGCCATATTTTGTACAGGTTCAAATTCAGAAGAGGTCACACAGACAGTCTGACTTCTCTCACTGCCTTTTTTCTGAAAATGGAAAACTGCTTTGCCTTGCATAAGATCCAGTAACATCTAAGAATCTAGGTTGGACTTCTGTGTAGAAGTAAAGCAGGTATTTTTTATATACCATAATTTAAGTTACCTAATGGAAGACAAAGGCTCTCTTCATGTGGCTGAACCTAACTCACTGGCATTCTTTAACAGGGTTTGAGGCCAAAGCTGCAGATGACAGGAAAGTGCTTTTTTCTTAATTCTCCGTGCACATTATCTGTCCAGAAAACTTGAGGGTAGTTAGTGGTCAAAAGCAGAAATTGCAAATCCCTGTGTCCCAGCCGACTATAAACTAGTTGTGCTTTCTGCCATTTTTTAACACTTTGTGTCTGGCACTATGTGGCATCCACACTACCAGAGATCACATTTAATTCTCATGAAAATTCTATGGACTGTCCATTGTCATCCCTATATACAGGTAAGGAAGTTGGGTTTTTCAAACTTCTGAAGTCACATGACTCCTGAGTCAGGGAAGAGATCTACATAGGATTAGATAGCATTTATTCTTCATTTCCATTAAGGAATTGAGGAATTCCTTAAAATAAAGTGAATATTTCCAGCCAGACCCTTAAAGGTAGTAATGACAAAGGGCACAGCCATTTGCCATTTCTGCAGAATCTTTTTTTTATTGCATTTTAGGTTTTGGGGTACATGTGCAGAACATGCAAGATAGTTGCATAGGTACGCACATGGCAGTGTGATTTGCTGCCTTCTGCCCCTTCACCCACATCTGGCATTTCTCCCCAGGCTATCCCTCCCCAGCGCCCCCCCCCGACTGTCCCTCCCCTATTCCCCCCAATAGACCCCAATGTGTAGTGCTCCTCTCCCTGTGTACATGAGTTCTCATTGTTCATCACCCGCCTATGAGTGAGAACATGCAGTATTTCATTTTCTGTTCTTGTGTCAGTTTGCTGAGAATGATGTTCTACAGATTCATCCGTGTTCCTACAAAGGGCATGAACTCATCGTTTTTGATTGCTGCATAATATTCCATGGTGTGTATGTGCCACATTTTCCCTGTCCAGTCTATCATCGATGGGCATTTGGGTTGGTTCCAGGTCTTTGCTATTGTAAACAGTGCTGCAATGAACATTCGTGTGCATGTGTCCTTATAGTAGAACGATTTATAGTCCTTTGGATATATAAAAGTCCAAACAAAATTCTTTCTTCTTGCCACAAAAAATGTTCAAAAATATCAAACCAGTGATTTCCCTGAACTACCAAAACCACAGGAACTCAGAACGGAAAGAACAATCAGCAACTATCACTTTGCTACCTGGCAATGTTCCAACCACTATGTTCACCACTCATAGATCATCTCATGCAATTATCAAAAGCATCCCCTTATGGTGGAAACAAGTATGAATGTCCTGTCAGAAAAATGAGGTAAGATTGAGAGAAGGTAAACTATTTTTCCAAGTTTCTGCAACTTGTAAATTGGAGAGCTGAGATTCAAGCCCAAGAAATCTGATTTTTGAGTGTGTGCTCGTGACCACTATATGATATAGCTTATCCTGACCAGGGGAAGAATTAACTGAAAGTCCTGGTTTTCTCTACAGGAAGCTGAAAAGCAACTTACAAGTAACCACTTAGTTAATGCTCATAAATTCTCTTTGATTAAGTGCTGTTCAATCAGTTTACATAAAAAAAATTCAGGCAAAAATGAATTAGATAACTTTCCCAGGATAAACAGTAGTCAGGATTCAAACAACACGGTCTGATTTCAAAGCTCATATTCTTATTTCTTTCCTATTTTAGACACTGTGTCTCCTCTGAGGGCTGGAGGACTCCCTAGAAATCATTAACCCCCTTAGTTAAAAAAAATCAGAAAATTTAAGTTACATTACAAATATCAAAGCTATTAATGAGAGCACTGAGCTGGAGGCAGTTAATAAACATTTGTCCAATCAAACTCTGTTTAAATTGAGCCTCCACTGAAGTCCAAAATTAGTTGCTGCATGCTGATTGTGCGTGCCTTCGGGTTCTTTAACTTCATATTGCTACCTTGAAATTGGCCTTGGTGGGAGTATTTTTAGCATGTAAATTGACAAACATTATAAATCTTTGTTTTGAATGGCCAGTTTTTACACATCAGCACACCACTGTTCCACCTCCTTCCACTACCACCACCGCTCCATCCTTTTAACCAAAGGAAATCTGAAACCTAAGCAGAGGAAATAAATGGGTGATCTGGAAAAATTTCAAGAAAATCACTGTTGGGTGGGACTCAAACTGTTGAGCTTTCAGGAAAGAAATATATATTTATATTGCTCAGAGAAACCTCACTGAATAAAGCTGGCTAATTAAGCTCTTACAAGCCGCAAGGAAGAATGACCCCTATGAAATGTATGCCTTTTGTACATAACTTTGAAAGTCTGAACAGAATGCCTATAACTTCTCCCATTGCCTCTTCTCATTCATATTAAAACAAAACAAAACAAAACAAATGAACAGCATTAACAAAGCTATAATGGAGCTTTTTTGTGCCAACTTAAAGCTATCTAACCCTGAATTTCAGTTTTCTCATTTGCAAATGAAGATTTTGTTACCTTCTGGAGTTGATATAGAAACCAAAATCAGGCCAGGAGAGGTGGCTCACTCCTGTAACCCCAGCACTTTAGGAGGCCAAGGTGGGCAGATCACAGGGTAAGACCATCCTGGCCAACATGGTGAAACCCCATCTCTATTAAAATAAAATAATTTTAAAAAGCTGGGCATGGTGGTGCATGCCTGCAGTACCAGCTACCTGGGAGGCTGAGGCAGGGGAATCACCTGAACCCAGGAGGCAGAGGTTGCAGTGAGCCAAGACCACACCACTGCACTCCAGCCTGGTGATAGAGCAAGACTCCGTTTCCAAAAAAAAAAGTCAAAATCAACTGAGCTTCATTGAGTGGTGGATGTTATTACTGCTATGGTTATCTTTGCATATCTACCCCAAAAAAAAATTCCTCAGCAAATGTCTGTACTCCTATAAGGAGGCCCCTCAAGGAGCTTAAATCAACAACACAAGTAGCTTAGTTGGAATGACTGCATATAAAAAATATGAGATTGCTGAGTTGCTGGGAGACTAAAGAGTGATTCCCCATCCCTGTAATTCCCTTTGCTGCTTTTATTCATATGGGTTGATGGACCTGTCGTTCCTACCTAATAAGTCAACTCAGATGGGACTCTAGTTTGTGTGAGTGGCCATGTGTCAATGCTGTGCTCAGAGAAGTTGCTGGTGCCGGTCTGTCATCCAGGGAGGTACCATTTGCAGGTAAAAATGAAAGTTCCTTCTAGAGAGCCAATATGAAACATCATTGCAAGATGCCAGACATACAGTGGATGCTCAACAGGCATCAGTTCTCTTCCCTTTGGAGTCAAGGGAGCATTTGATTTTCTTTGCATTTGTGTGGCTTGATTAAATGAGCTTGGTTGAAGCAGCCTTCAAGCGACTTGCGCAGCTTGAAATGTCACGGGTAATTTAAAACCTCAGACCAGAAAATTTGCCGTGCAACATCACACTGTGGCAGGAGTTTCTGCAGAGAGAATTTTTCTGATTGTCAAAACCAGAACCCGCAACCAGTTCCAAGCAGTCAGAAGGTAGGAGCAGAGTTGAAAAGCAAAACAACTCACAAGTCTTTCAGGCAGACGGAGCAAAGACATGAAGTGAAAACACAAAATGGAATCCAGGTGTTCAGAGGGAGCAGGTTTCAAATGCTGGATTTGCAGTTTACTAAGGGTGCATAACCCTGAACAATTCATTTTACCTCTCTGAGCATTTGGTTTCTCATGTTAAAATTTGTAATGGGGAACAAATGAGATAATACACACACAACGCCTGGTACAGTGTTGTGTACACTGTAAGCACCAACTTCTTCTAAAACTGTCATTTAATTATTATTATGATTATGATATTCATGTTGCTAATGGAAAGCAGACACAGAAATGGGGAAGAAGTGCTCCAAAGATGTGCCAAGTCTTTGCTAGAACCCAGGACTGCTAACATTGGCCATCACCCAATTCATTATGCCCACATAATTGAACATATTAAATAATAAGAAAAGACCGTCTACAAGTAGGCGTATCCGTTACCTTAGCGTTGCTTTCAGGTACTCTGTAAATATCAACAATAATAAGTAGAATATCAAAGTAAAAACAAAGGAAGCCACCAGTTCTTGCAAATCAACTGTATGGTAGGCACAAAACGAGGGGATTTACATTCATTGTCACATTCTACCTGAACAACCTTCAAAACAAGATTCTTCCAATATTCCTCCTCCAATATTCCAACCTTTCTAGGAGGAACCTGAAGTTCAGAACAAAAAGTATCTTGCTCATAGACTGTAGCTTATAAGAAGAACTGGGATGGAAGGTCATGGCTATGAACCTCCAAAGACACAAAAATATTCTTAAAATTTGTCAAGTCACACATAGTGGCTACCCACTAAAATGTCACTGGGGTACAGGAATGACCCACTCTCGCATGAAGAGCACAAACATTAACAAGTCCCGACAGCAATCGTGATGGAAAAAGCCATTGCAACTCTGTGTCCACTTCATTCAAATTCTTGCTGCTCAGCTATGCTCAACGGTAAACTGAGCACTGCTGAGGACAAGGCATCAAAACAGTGACTGAAATCACAGGAACGAATGACGGGAGAGTCCCTGCCCTGGAGGAGCTTACAGTCTAACTGAGAAGAAAACCAGTTTCACAAATAAATAATCGTAATCATAGGAAACCCCTCAGAGCTTCCAAGGGGACAAGAAAAAGGGTGAGGTTTACTCAGAGTGGGAACAGATTGCCTTTAGCAGAAGACAGGAGTTGATTGAAGGAAGAAGTAAATTTAGAACAAAAGTCCCTACAAGGTAGTAGAACATATGAGGGAGACTTCACATTGCAAGAAATTGGGGTGTGAACCAAAAGTACAAAGCCAATAAAAAGGGCAGAGTGGTTGGGGCAAAAATTGATATCTTTGATATCACTAACTTTCATCAGGGCCTTATCATTCTGGTCTCAGGGAACAAGCCTAAAACTGCATTCAGTGTTTCTATATTCCCTGGAGAACCCCAGCCTGCTTCTTCAGTTTTAGAATGTAGGCCATGAACCAGAGATGACTGAGACACTGGTAGGTAGAGATGACCTATGAAGTCCCTTGTGCATGTTGCATATCTCCACACATGAATTCACCTGACTTATTCAGGGTTTGACACATTTTACAGCTCTATTAATGCTGATGAAGCTTATATGTCATTTTGGCTCGCCCCTAAAGAACAGGTAGGTCTTGACCAGGCTGGGGAAGATGGGATGGCATCTAACCCATTTATGCCTGAGGTTGCAATTTTTTGAACTTTTGCAATTGGACCTTGGCGATGAACTTGAACAGTAGGATATAAATAACTTCCACATGCTTAGCATTCCAATAATGGAATGCTAGGCATAAATGGCAAAGGTGGAAGAACAGCTTGGGGAAATGCAAAGGGGCAGGTCCTAGAGAGCATTGTAGGAACCTGGGGAGTTGACTTTGGCCAGAGTACAGGATGGGTAACGAGGATCTACAAATAGACATTTCCCTTCCAACCATTTACTCTGATTAGCATTATTATAAAAATAGATAGCCCAAGCTACCTTCCACCAGAGGATATAAGTGTAGTAGTTAAGGAAATCAACTGTGAAATAAAACAGAGCTAGGTTTGAGTCATCACCTCTCAACTTAGGAAAGATACTGAACCTCTGTGAGCTACTATTGCCTCCTTTGTAACATATAGATGAACAAAGACCCAATTCATAAGGTTGAGTGAGGGAGACATACAAAAATTTGGCACAGCCCAGAGAAAGTCTTCCATAGTTATAAGACTATTTGATGGGCCAGGCGCGGTGGCTCAAGCCTGTAATCCCAACAGTTTGGGAGGCCGAGACGGGGGTGGATCACAAAGTGAAGAGATCGAGACCATCCTGGTCAACATGGTGAAACCCCATCTCTACTAAAAATACAAAAAATTAGCTGGGCTTGGTGGCACGTGCCTGTGATCCCAGCTACTCAGGAGGCTGCAGCAGGAGAATTGCCTGAACCCAGGAGGCAGAGGTTGCGGTGAGCCAAGATTGCACCATTGCACTCCAGCCTGGGTAACAAGAGCGAAACCCCGTCTCAAAAAAAAAAAGACTATTTGATGAGAGGTACAATGTATGTACTGTATGTACACAGGAAATGCATGATGTCTCACATACGCTCTTGGATGGTGTCACATTCTTCTCTGTGTCCCTTGGAAACAAAACTCTACAAATAATATAGTGCAAATAACAGTTTATGCTCGGGCCACAGTGACAGGTAAAGTAGGCCACCAAAAACTCCATAAACAAACAGCTACAGAGATGATTGATTGAGAAGCAGACAGTGATGAACAGAGATAAGTACATGTCAGGTAGACTCATAAATAGAGAGATATAGATGGATGATGAGCAGATGGAAAGATAGACAGAGAGAGACAGAGAGAGAAATGACAAAGGAAAAAACACACTCACCAGTTGTTTTGTTGGAGAAAATATTTCTGACCAATTTCCAGCTCCTTCTCACCAGTAAGCATCTCTTTTGAGAAGAAACCATCACAACCCTGAGTCATGATCCCCTCCTTTGGCTCCCTGTGTCTCTTAATTGCTTTTTGATATGAAAACTCCCAGGTGTCTGAAGTCATTCTGGAGGTTTCCAGGGATTTCATTATGTGTGTGAGAATTTCCATTTCCTCATCAATCAAATCTTTATTTCTGCAAAACTGTTCAGACAGAACAACAACAAAAAATTCCCTTGGCTCCATTTGACTAAGAGATGTACTCTGTAATTACAAAGGGGGAGTGTGTTTTAACCAAAAGATCATACAGGAGGCAAATTGTCTTTGCAGAACTCCTCACTGGCTGAAGTGAGGAGCAGGTAGCGTGAGGATTCTGGGGTTAGACCGACATGGGGAAGCTGTAAACTCACCTCACACCTTCGTTTAAGGGTTCACGAGGCAGTAGGTGGAGAACTAGAACTCAGCCCCATGCCAGGTAAAGCTCCTGCAACTTTGATCATAGTTGTTAATATTAATTTGATCATCATTTTCACTCCAGAAAAAGCCCTGGGTTCCACATAAAAAGATCTGGGTTGGGAAGTTTGATAGATGTCACTACGTAAATATTAAGTGAATTGAACAGAAGGAATAAAGGGAAAGAATCCCAGTGTTTAAGAGTGCAGAGACTGCTTGGTAAAGCTATGTTGAACAGAGCGTAAGAATGCTGGTTTGCATCTGGGGGCATGCTCTCAACCCGTCACTTAGTGGCCAGCTGTCTGATGGGCTTGCTTTTGCTCAGTCTCTCCAGTCTCCTCTTTCCACCCCAACTCACTCCTCACTCATACCTTTTTCTGATAATAATGCCCAGGTGCTGCTCTTATTTTTGCAGTAAATCACCAGCTGCTTATTTTTCCTATCAGTTGCCTTTTCATTTCTTTTTTCTTTTCTTTTTTTTTCTTTGAGACAGAGTCTCACTTTGTCGTACAAGCTGGAATGCAGTGGCCCAATCTGGGCTCACTGCAACCTCCACCTCCTGGGTTCAAGCCATTCTCCTGCCTCAACCTCCTGAGTAGCTGGGATTACAAGCACAAGCCATCACACCCAGCTAATTATTGCATTTTTAGTAGAGACGGGGTTTCACCCTGTCGGTCAGGCTAGTCTTGAACTCCTGACCTTGTGATCTGCCCACCTCAGCCTCCCAAAGTGCTAGAATTCTAGGCGTGAGCCACCACGCCCAGCCTTCAGTTGCCTTTTCTTACTTGTCTCCCTTAACCTGTAATGAAGGTGTTGTGAGTTCAAAGCTGTGGCTTTTGCTTTATGTGGTTCAGGGCAATGTCAGTTTCTGGTGGACAGAAAGCCACCACTTTCCTGGGCTTTCTTCATCTTTGAGTACCGGGAAAAGCAAACACCCAAGTTCTACATGACCAGAGCCTAGAAAAGTCCAGACATGTCTGAATTCACAGGCACAAGGCAGGCCCACAGAGAACACTCACCTCACGATAACAATCTTTCTGAAACTTTTCTTACTCGAAGACACTATCCTCTACAAATAAAAATAGTACAACTGCTGGCTACCAAGCATGCAATCACGGCCCCGTGCTGCCACCCAGGTCAGGAGGACACCTTATCTCTAGACTACAGCAAACTCCCTAAGCAGACTCATCCTCAGGTTATTAACGAAGGAAGTCAACTCACAGAGGTTAAATGGCTTTTCCCAAGGCAGTGATACTGATAATTAGCTAAGCAGAATCCAGGGCAGCTCCATCCACTCTCACATCCATGTTCTGTCATTACCTCCCCTCCATACTTTTTCTGAGCAGGCCTATGTTTTGGAAACTCCCACATTTCAGGCAATCAGTGATCTCCAGGGTAAGCTCTCAGCCACTCTCATATAAATGCACCAATTTATTCCTGTCTCCCTGGCCTGCCACACATGGTAGTGCTAGGAAACATCTTCCAATTTAATACAAAGTTCCCAAAACATGAAGTGCTGACTAATGAATGGCTTCAAACACGATCACACTATTTAGAAAAGAAATAGATGTGGGTGTGTATTTCATCATCTGACTCGTTCATACGAGGTGCTAATCAAAGGTCTTTGGGCATTTTAATCAATAATGTGTAAACCCTAAATAGTTTCTTTTATGACACAAGGTTTCAAGGAATGTAATGGATCTTTTATTTTTAGAATGACAGAAAATACATTAATTCTTTTTTAAAAGCAGATCTAAAAGTAGGCATGATCCCAGATTACAGATGAGGAAAGAGGTTCAGAGAAGTTGACTGACTTCTCCAAGCCCATACCGTAAGAGTAGTGAGGCTGGATCTAAAACCAAGGTCTTTCAGACACTTTGAGCCGCAAAACCCTACACTACAGAATGTTCTTCCAAAGATAAGCGCAACACAGTCAATTCTTAGCAACCTCACCTGATGACTGATTCATGGAGGATTGAAATCAAGTCTCTTCTCTGGGGTGAACGGCAGCATCCTCAAAGCCTGCATTTTGGTTGTTCAGTTAGTTTAGTTTCTACTTCTTTTACAGAAGGCTAACTAAAGTTGAGGTAAAATAATCCAAATATATTTATTTAGGATTTGGAAAAGGACTCTGTAAGAACTCTGGGACTTAGCATGTGACACCTCCCTGTCGTGTCCATGCTGGGCTGCTCCTCTGGGAAAGGACTGCCTCCAGGAGATGTGGTCAAAAGGTCCTAGAACCATTCCTAACACCAACCCACATGTGACCTTCGGCAAGTCACTTCATGTCTCCAGGACTGAGTAAATTCCCAAAATGCAAAGACTGAACTACTTACGTTATGAAACCCAGTGCTGCATTCCTGTTCCAAGCTGCCCAAGGATTTGTTTGAAGTGCTCTGAACAAGTATGTCATTGTCAAGTAAGGTTGCAAGTCACAATTTGATGATTATTTGCAAAATAAAAGTTAACAGGACAAGAGAAACTAAGAGATTGCTCTTTCATTAATTATACTTAATGAGAGCAGTGACAAAGCTTGGGTTTACACCTGGATTATCTAACTCTGAGTCTAAGGGTTAGGATAGCCCATTCCCTGGAGCCCAGAGAATACTTCATCTTTAGTCCAAGAGTGGTTCCTTTGGTCTTCAAGGAAAGGGCATGCTTGTGTTGCATCAGGACCTGGGTAGGGCTATGTGGGCACCTGCTTCTTCGTGAGCCAATTTCTATGGCCCATGATTGCCTCTGCTTCCAGTTTTAGAAAGACATTGCTACTCTTAGGAGCTCATTGAGGTCTTTCTCTTTGGGAGGAAAAAATATTTTCATTTCCTACAATGCTACAATTACCTTAATGGACTCTACACATAAATTATATCATTCAGCCCTCCCAGTCATATAATTAAGGTGTCATATCCCAATTTTCAGAAGATGAACCCAATACTCAAGGTAAAACAAAGTCATGGGTGGATTTGGTAGACCTGGGATTTGGACCCAGACCTGGTTGCAAAGATAACACTCTTCCTCACTACCCCGTCATCTCCCCTGCATTCAGGCAAAAGGATAGATGATGAGGCTCCCAATTGTGACAAGTGAGGAGAAACCCTGGTGAAGAGCAGGTGCATGTGGTGCATTTGGGGGATAAAGAGAAGGTAAGAGTGAACACGGAGTGCAGTAAACCCAGGCAGGATTTAGGAGCCTACAGCACTCCAAACCATTTTGACTTGAGTCCTAACACACCAGAGAAGAAACAAAAGCTGTTGAGTCGCATCAAAACAAAACAGCTGGCAGGGTTTTCTAGAAATCTGTGTGGTGCTTCTACAGGGAGATGGTGGAAGGGAGATGACCTCAAGTAAAACAGGGTTGGGTGCTTTGTGCTGAGAGAGTGTGGACCAGGGTGCTGTCATCCCCTAACATTTCTAACAGAGAACTCTACAGCTGGGATTTGAAAAGCAAACACAACACACACACATACACACGCACACGCACACACATACACACACATACACACACGCACACACACATACACACACGCACACACATACACACATACACACGCGCACACACACATACACACATATACACACGCGCACGCACACATACACACATACACACACATACACATATACACACACACGCACATACACATACATACACACGCACACACATACACATACACACACAGGCACACATACACACACAGGCACACACATACACACATACACATATACACACAGATACACACATACACACACACACACATCTATTTTCGGTTAACAGTGCTCCAACCAACCTTAAAATATTTGGGAAAAAAACATTTAGAATGTTATTAAATCAAGAGAGATTTGAGCTCAGTGACTTGTGAAGAGATAAAGAAACATCCAGTCAGGGACCTTCTGTGCTATGTAGGGATTAGCCTCAAAACCAATTCATGGAACGAAGATAATCTCCACAGAGCCCTCCAACAGTTGCTCTGGGACAACTAAACCTTGGACCCTGTTTGCTCTATGCAGTGGCATCCACCTTTTACCAGGTTCTGTCTCTGAGGTTGGGTCTTTCATCCTCTCTTCTGATATCATCTTGTTCACCTGCTTCCTGCTCCCTAGGCGTCTGCCTGTGCTCCAGGGATGCCATGTTGCTGGTGTGCAAATGTATCATGCTCTTCCACATTTCCACAGCTGTGCACATGCTACTCCCCTGAAAAGCCTCCCTCCCTGACCTCATGGGAAGCCTTCCTTGATGTCCAACCGAATAGGCATTGCCCATCCTCTGTTGATGAAGGGCCTGGGGCTCCCCACTGTTTTCTAAAGATGATACCACATCACCATTGCTTGCTTTCCAGATAGTTTCCTTAGCTAACTTGAGTACTTGGACAGCAAGAGTCATTTCATGCTCCTTCTTTCTGTCCAAAATCCCAGCACAGTGCCAAATACCCAGCAGTCCCTCAAGACATGAACTGTGAAATGATTTATAAGATATTAATTAACAATTAATACTGTTTAACCCAAGATCCTATTCAGACTGTGAGCTCCTTGCTACGAGAACTTTTGCTTGACCAGTATCTACAGACTGCTTCAACCTACGTATTTGATGAATCAGTACATGACCCAGTACTGAGCCCATTTTAGGGGCCAGAATCCAACCACTGACCTCCATCTCTCTTTTTTGGGGGTGGGGTAGAGTCCTGTTCTGTCTCCCAGGCTGGAGTGCAGCGGCACAATCTTGGCTCACTGCAACCTCTGCCTCCCAGATTCAAGCAATTCTGCCTCAGCCTCCCAAGTAGCTGGGATTACAGTCACACGCCACCACACCCAGCTAATTTTTGTATTTTTATTAGAGACAGGGTTTCACCATGTTTGCCAGGCTGGTCTCAAACTCCTGACCTCAGGTGATCCACCCACCTCGGCCTCCCAAACTGCTGGGATTATAGGCATGAGCCACTGCGCCTGGCCCCATCTCTCTCTTATTGACCCACCACAGTAGGGTGGGGCTAGAAATGCTTGCTCTGGCAATACTCCTACATTCCTACAGCACTCAGACTTTGGCCTACAGCAAATGGCTATAGATGCCCTTAGCAAATATCCACTTATTCCGTTGTTTTTTTTTTTTTTTAAACTTTTAAGTTCAGGGGTACATGTGCAGGTTTGTCACATAGGAAAATGTGTGTCATGGGGTCTGTCATACAGATTGTTTCATCACCATGGTATTAAGCCTAGTACCCATTAGTTATATTTCCTGATCTTCTCCCCACTCACAACCTCCACTTTCCCATAGGCCCCAGTGCACCTTGTTCCCTTCTATGTGTCCACATATTCTCATCATCTAGCTCCTATTTATAAGTGAGAATATGTGGTATTTGGCTTTCTGTTCCTGCATTAGTTTGGTATGAATAATGGCACCCAACTCCATCCACGTCCCTGCAAAGGACAAGATCTTGTTCTTTTTTATGACTGTATAGTATTCCATGGTGTATTTGTACCACATTTTCTTTATCTGGTCTATCATGGGTGGGCATTTGGGTTGATTCCATGTCTTTGCTATTGTGAACAGTGCTACAATGAACATACACGTGCATGTGTCTTTACAATAGAACTACTGAATTGTTAATAAGCAATCAGAAAAAGGATTCAGTGTGTCCGGTAGCATCTCATTTTTGTTTAAATGCTTACACAATGCATTTATAATCCTTATACATTCAGAAGAAAAGTCTACATTTTAAAAAACTTTAGTAATGATTGTGAGGAATACAATTTTTCTTATTCTGCATTTTCTAATTTGTTTAAATGAGTATACTGCGATTTTTATTCAACAGGGCAAAGGTCTCAAATGTAACACAGATCTCAGGAAGTGCCATGCCCAGCGCTAGACCTAACCTATAGTGCAGGATTCTGAAAAGGAGTCTGGTCTTGGGAATCCTATGCCTATCACAGAATTTGGTGGATTTGCAAAGTCCCATAGAGGTGAGAGGAAGAAGCCACTGCACTCAGTACTTAAAATGATTCTTCATTCATCTTGCCCAGCACCCTCATCATCTTATTATTTTCTTGGTGTAAATTAAAAGAGTTGTGCAATATATAATAGATAATTGTAAAACCCTAAATAATAATACAAATGTTTGCTAGTTAGGTGGGATTTACTCAGATTTGATAAGCCAATTGCATCATCTTTAAAAGACTAAATATACATATATATATTCATATGTATGTAATATATATATTAATCTCTAATGTAAACTGTTTTCCCTTCTCCCCCCACCCCACACACATAACACACATCACCCATTCTCCTCTCTTCTACCCTGAAGCTGGGCAGAATGCCAGGGATGTATCAGTCAGAAAACGTGGCACCTAACATTTCTACCATGCTTTCATGACATCAGAAAATGGGAGAATGGATTGCAGTGGCTGGAAAACTGCAGTGGCCTTTGACAAAACTGGGACACAGATTTCTTTTATACGGTGATTAGAATTAGAGCATTTCATCAGCTGAGAGCTGCGGCATCACAGAGTTAAGGCACTAGAACAATCTAAACACAATTCCTCCTTGCTTCGTGATACAGGAAAGCCTCCCCTGCTCACACCCTTGACCCAGCCCCTTCTGGTAGGCCGCCTGAGTGCCTTCTGCAGGGCTGAACTCTGGACAGCAGGGCAGGTCATCTCCTGTTCATCGGGATGGTGAGGAAGCACTGATGGGGGAGGGGAAGAGAGGGGGCTGTGCTTTGTCCCCATCACCATCCTCCAGCCGGCAGTGGGCACAGCCCCTCCATCTGATTTCCTCATATCTAACTTGTGATCCCTGGACGCCACTCCTGATTCATCACCCCGAGATGGGTGGAAGCTGCAAGAACTCCCTTTTCATTATCTGGGAGGACTGCAGCCCTTCCCAAAGCATGCAACTCAGCTGCCCATGGAGCGCAGGTCACAGAAAAGTCTGGAATAACGACAGTGAGGTCCAGCACTCACATCCGGAACATCTCTGCACTCTGAATTTCCGAAAGCTCCATCAGAATTCACACTCCACACTGCCACTACTAGAGAGAGTCTTCTAAAATGATACCATACTAGAACAGTACAAACCATACAAACAGACAGACAGAAACATAACAGGAAGCACTCAGGGAGCACTCGCCTATGCACCAGCCCTGTGCAAAGCATTTTACGTAAAGTGTTTCACTAAATCCTCACGACACCCTGTTCACACGGATATGATTAGTATCCATGTTACCCACATCCTCACCTGCATGCTGTCATGCATATTATCATTTACAACCAGGATGCTAACATAGAGGGCAAGAGGATGACAAGTCCTGGCCACACAGCGAGGAGTAAACTCAGGAGGGCCAGGTTCCAGCAGCCATGTCCGCTCATCATTTCTCACCCAGGCATTGAGTACTAGCCATGATGCCGACCTGCTCTTAGAGCCCTCCTGCTGGCCAGCATCCCAGCTTATCAGCCCGGCACACAGGGCTCCTGGTAGCCCAGCTCTCCCACATCCATCCCCTCCTCCCTCCTGCAGGCTTCCCACAACCTTGGATGAGTCAGCCCCATGCCCCCGAGGCTCCCTGCACCTCAACTCTCTCTGTGCCTTGTGCATCCACTCATCCTTGAAGTGTTGGTTCAAGGTTCCCTTTCTGGGCTTGCCTTTAAATGGCCCTTCTCTTGGGACTCTCATGTGACTCTCATTTGGAGAACTTGGTATGTTCTCCAGATTCAGCCCCACCTCCTGTGTTACATGAATGTGGTTTTGTCCATCCCACAAGACTGAGCACCTTCTAGTATAGGAACATCGTCTCACAGTCTAGTACTCCCCATTCCCAGCACCTAGGAGAGAAACTGAAACCAAGTACTCAAGAATTGTTTAGTCCTGGGTATTAATCCCAAAGAAGTGGAATAAGGCTCACACAGATTTTGAATAGTGATGTTCACTGCAGCATTGTTCGCAATAGCTGAAAGGGAAAACAGTGCAAGTGTCCTTCAACAGAGAAATGACAATCTGTGGCATGCCCCTACTATGGAACAGTATTCAGCCTTAAAATGAAGGAAATTCTGACACAGCTACAACATAAATGAACCCTGAGGACATTATTGCCAAGGGAAATACGCCAGTCACAGAAGAATGACCAACTACTGTATTATTCCTCTCCTACGAGATTTTTCACATACTGAAATTCATAGGGACGGAAGGTTGAATGGTGTTGGTAGGGATGGAGAAAGGCAGAAACTGGGTTGGTTATACTAGGTAGTGTTTAGTGGGTAGAGTATTCCTTGGGGAAGCTTTCAAATTTCTGGAGATGGATCGTGGTTCCACAACAATATCGATGGTCCCACAACAATATGAATGTACTTAAGGCCAAATAATTGTACATTTTTTTTCTTAATTTTTTAATTGCATTTTAGGTTTGGGGGTACATGTGCAGAACATGTAAGATAGTTGCATAGGTACACACGTGGCAGTGTGTTTTGCTGCCTTCTGCCCCCTCACCCATATTTGGCATTTCTCCCCATGCCATCCCTCCCCC
>CM052663.1:84256576-84407805 GCA_028533165.1 Leontopithecus rosalia
CAGTTTCTGCTTTCTGCACATGGCTAGCCAGTTTTCCCAACACCATTTATTAAACAGGGAATCCTTTCCGCATTGCTTGTTTTTGAACTTTGTTTTTTTGTGCATCAGTAACATAGTAGCAACCTTCAGGAGGATACGTAGTTCATGTCTGTGTTTGGTTTCTTATATAACCATTTCACAACTTGATTATTTACAATGAGCCTTGGAGGTAAGTCTACCTTGAGGATTTATTGATATCACATGCACATGAAATACCCAATTGAGACTATATCCTCTAAAAGATGAAAACAGTTATATTTCAATTATATAAATTGATGTTTATAAATACCAACATTATCAGTTTTTGAAAGATCTAGGCACAAGTGTTACAATATGTGGTTTTGAAGTAATGGCCTGCATCAGTATTGAACATACTGACTCATTTTTACCACAGCTACACAGGCAAGCTTCGTTTTCCATCAATTCACTTCCCTTTAAAATTGACATATTTAATGGATAGAGCCACTGAGAAGAAAGAAGGTAGAAGGGAGTGCAGGAGGGAGGAGGTACATTCGTACTTTCTAGTCTCTGTCAATACGTGATTTATTTTTGACTTGGAAAGAAACACAAGGAAAATCTTTTCCTCATTAAGTCCCAAATTTTCTATAAACTGATATCCCACCTCCACCTTCTTACACAGAAAGAAACAAACACACACACACACACACACACACACACACACACACACACAAATACAAATTGTAAAGCATACTTACCCTCTCTGAAAGAGATCCACATTATAAAATTTATGTAGCTCTACCGAAAACTCAACCGTTCCTTGTACTTCAGACATGATCTTTTTGGCTCATTACCTGAAAAACAAGAGAGAAATTAACAGCTTGAGATCACATCGGCCAGAGAGAGAACCTGGCTTTTATAACAGGAAACGAATCTGACCAACAGGATCAACAGGAGGAGCATGTGTCCACTGAATGTCCCCACTCAGGGTTCCTTGTATGGAAGGAGACATGGAGAGACAAAATGACTTGCCTATTGTCACATAGCTCCTACCTGGAAGGGCCAGGAGGGAGACCCAGGTGTCCTGCTGGGTCTCAACTTCAAAGCTGAGCTGGTCCCATGCCGTTTCTTATATCTCAGTACTGTGGTGACAACGACATTCTGGCTGAGAGCCCATCTTTCATGGCCAAAGGCACAAAAAAGCCTGCTTACTGCTTTCTAGCTGTGTGACCTTGCTCAAGTCACTTAACCTCTCCCATCTTCAGTGTTCTCATCTAATATGAGGACTGGTAATAAGGCATGACTTTGATATATGGTGGGCAGAGAAAATAAACATAGCACATTGAGCACTTTGCACGGTCATTTGTGTCTTAAATACTCAGTAAGTGGTAGCTACCACTGATAATAATGATTTTAAATGATTTTATCATCGGTATTATAAATGCAGTCTCTAAAGACTGTGGTAGGAATGACATCAAGCCTGGTACACAGAGCCTGCGGGTGCTGCTGCTAGGTAGATGCTGAATCCAACTTGATAGGTTGTTAATTTTCCAATTACTTGTTACTGGGGGTCAGTAACAAGAGGGTTGAATGGAAAAGACGGGAGGAAAGAAACATTAAAACAGTCCAAGTCTGGGATGAGAAAAAAGCCAAGAGGTACCTTTAAAGTAGGCTGGGTTTTCTGAGACTATGAAAGGATCTAGATACCAGGAATGTGATGGAAGGAAAGAAACTTATAGTAAGAATATTGAGCACCTACTATATTCTTGGTGTTGCATAAAGTATTCCATGTAAGTTGCCTGATTTTTTTCCAACAAGAATTTTGTATTAGTCTTGCCCCATTTTGCATGCAAGAAAAGAGGACCAGAGAAACTCTGACCACTTTCTAACTCTGGAATGTTCTGGTGGTATGGCCTTTGGTAAGAACCCCCCCTTTCTCCAAGCCTGTTGACTACCACGTATAACAGGGACAATGAGAGCTCTAAGTAGACTCCCAATAGGATGAGAGGTAACAACTTACCTAGCAGGATCTCAAGAACTGGCAGGACCTCCCGGAAGGGAAAGAATGAGAGAGAAGGAGAAGAGGGGAAAGTAAGGGAACTCTTGGCCCTGTCACCTAAGAACTGGTGATTCACACTTGAGTCTCTTTCCAAAGCCCCTCTTTCTGCCCCCAGATGCCTCAGGGACCAGACTGTTCTTCTGGCTCAGAGCCCAACCTCACTGCAGTTAACAGGGTCTGGCTAGGCCAGATCCCACATGGAGCAGGTGGGATTAACTGGCCCTTAACTGCGTCTCAGCTCAGGGAAGGGTTTTCGTCTGGGGAACATTCTAGAGATGCAGAAGGCTGCATACCAAATTAAAATCCTCAGAACCAACCTCCATAAATTCTGCCAGACAGAATTTCAATCTGGCAAACCTGGAAAGGCCTGGCTCACAAAATGTGCCAAAAACCCATTTCCCTAGTGAAGAGTCATCGAGGTGTGCCCGGCCCCTACCCAACACACCGGAGCCAGTCAAGGTCAGAGCCTGTGGCTCAGTTTTAATCCCAAGTCACTTCCAGTCCAACCCAGATGGAGGGGCCAGCAAATGGAAGCCACTCTGGGTTTCCCTTCATGACCACATGACATGTCAACAGCTACATGGTCCTCATTTTCTCATCACTCCACTCAGTCTGAATCCTCCAAAAACTCAGAGCTGGCAAAACCATCTGACTCTTTTCTTGGGGTTGTCAGCTTTCCATTATCCTTGGTGCCTCTCCTGATCTCTGATCTTGGGGAGGAAAATATATAGAAAGAGGGACAAAGGGAGAACAGGAACAATGCATCTCAGTGCCAGCCTACCATCTACCACACACTGATGGGGGTTCCAGGCATGACGTCACACAATCCTCAAAAGCCCTCCACATGGGTAGTATTGGCCCCAAGTCACATAGGACAGTGGTGCTGTTGAGGCAAAGAGTGCCCACCCAGGAGCCTGGGTTTTCCAGCTTCTGCACTTACTGGTAGACTGACCAGTACCATGTTTTGGGGTAGAGTTAGTATTTAAAAGAAAATATTTAATGCATGGAGAATACCACACAGAATATTATTTTCTTCTTGAAAGATGCACCATACCATGCTGTTGTTCAGGACGAATGGGATAGAGTTCTGGAACTTGTAAGCACAGACACAGCTTCTTGGTGGGAAGCTGCCTTTTCCTTTAAAACAGCATGTGATGCGTTATAACCAAACACCCATAATGTAGTGAGGAAGATGAGTTTTCATGTAAGATATCAATTTAAAAAGTCCGTGTTGATTTTGCTGGTAACATCCTTGAGCACTTTGTGATCAGTGATCCAGAGCATTTGCCTTGGTCCCAACCTTTCCCCTGCTCTTTCCATCTGTGGATTAGAGGGAAGGTACCAGAGTGGCGGTTTTCAGGTGTGGCCCTCAGACCCGTGGCATCAGCAACGCTTTGTTATAAAAACAAAGTCGAGTCCCACACCAGACCTACTCAGTCAGAAACTCCACGGATGAGGTTCAGGGATCTGTGTTTTCACAAGTTCTCCAGGGAATTCAGATGCAAACACTAATTTGAGAACCGCTGACCTAAAGACCTGGGTTTTAGCATTAACCACAGCTGAGATAACTTGGTTTCTTGTGAGCTGTAAGACCTGGGCCCATAGCTTAAACTCCCTGTTCCTTATTGCTAAGAGGTGAGGAGCAAGAGTACCTACCCTATAAAAATGTCTTCATGATCGGTAGAGAGACAGCATGTAAAGTGTTTAATACAGTGTCTGGCACACTGTTGGAACATATTTATGACATATGCACACAACAGACATATGGCACATACCCAACATGCACATCACACTTATGTACACAAACACACAGATACATACAACATGCATTGATAATAGAACATTGACACACACACACACAAGATGCCCATGACATATACCAGAACACCCTGGGTGCTGAAAGGACTGTCCAGGAAAGCCCGCTCTCTGCTTCTGTGGGACTGAGTTCAGGCGCAAGGTTCTGAGAGTGCGTCATGAGTGCAGTGAGAGGTACCAACAAGCATCATGCTCAGGAGGAGGCCAGGACATGATTCGGATTTCCGTCCCCAGCATATCAGCAACCACACCTTGGGTAGACCAGTGTTCCTTGGTATTTTTTCCAAGAACCTCCCACAAAACATCAGAAAACCCAGCACTCACTCCCAACATGAACATGTACTATACATACAACCAACATACCCAACCCGAAACACACAGGCACCATGTGCGTACACACCACAGACATCTTCTCTGCACTAACTTCCTCCTACAACCAGTGCCCCCCACCATTCTAGTGAACTCAGTCATTCCACTGCATTTGGTGTGACTCTGAAATGCTAACCTTCCAACTGGCACTTCCTGAAAGCTGTGTGTCCAGGTACTGTGGCACTCTAAAGCATACAGAGCTTATGAGCGGACCTCATGATGCTCAGGGACTGGGAAAGGGTGATCCTGTGACAATCACAATGACAGTGATGACAGCTCAGGAAGAGGGTGGACCTGGGTCTTTGGCACTCATGTATGGCCTACCTGGGAAGGCTGGTTCTGAATGAGGAGGCATTTGCCATGCCTCAGTCCAGGGTCATCAGTGCAGATCTCTTCTGTTCAGAAAGTGAAGAGAGTGACCTCAGCAGGTCATCCCAACCTCAGCTCACCTGAATCAACACACCTGCCCTTGGTACTGCCCTTTGCTGTGTAACCTCCCTGGGCCCCTGATCACTGCCTGGTCCTCATTCAGGCAGCAGCACACACAGCTTACACCTATATGCAGATGGCTTGCCCTGGTGCACCACATTTTAGGCAAACATACCTAAAGAAAAGGACAGAGGGAGGGGAAGGATGGGAGGGCCCCTGAAGCCTATGTCTAGAGATTAACAGACACCATCAGAATAGGCTTCCTTGTGGACAGCGGAGACAACAGTCTGTCTCTAAAGTAATATACACACAGGCCCCAGAACCAGACGCCGGAGTCTCAATGGCCCTGGGTGACCTTGGAGTCGTTAGGACCTTCCTGGGCCTCATTTTCCTCATTTGTAAAGTGAGGATAATAATAATACCTACTTCCTGGAGTATTGCAATAATTAAAACTGTTAACATATATAAGGCACTCAGAATAGAGCCTGGCATGTAATAAACCCTCAAAACATGCAGGCTATTTTTAGCTTTGTAACAGAAGACAGAACTAGGAGGCAAGGTAAAAGAAATCCCGTGAAATTATGGCCCTGTTTGGTTTTCATTCTTTAAAAGATATACCTTGATTGAGTGCCCCTTACTGACCTGCCCTGTTTTGGGAGTGTTCTAGCCATCCCAGCTGCCCTACAATAGACCAGTCCTCATTATGAAGAAATGAACTCCCCCATCACTGTGAGTGTGCAGACAAAGGATGAGTCCCACTTTTCTGGGATGACGGGCCCCTGCCTGGAGTTTAAAGGACAATTAAATTCCCCTTTGTACACAAGTTTCCAAGATCTCATTACCCTCAGGCAGGCAATGCTTGTATTTGATTGACGGGGAACAAAGAGGAAGAAGGTAGACTAGAGGACCAGAAGGCACTGTCACAGAACCTCGGTTTAGATTTGATTTCTGCCACTTCATAGGTTGACTAGGACATCGCTTCATCTATTTGAGTCTAGGCTTCTGCATCTGTACCTGGAAGGAAACACCTACCTCAGAGAATGATACAGAATGGTAACTAAACCAGTTTTTGTAAAGTATCAAAAATATTCTCATTGCCAATAGGATATTGTTGGAGTACAGAAAAATATTTTGGAAACATAGCATGTTACTTTTCTTCCTCGAAGACAGAGATGAGTGGTCCATAAGCCCCTAAAAAGGAGTCATTGTCTGTTTATGAATTTCGGAGCACTCCATGCCTAATCTGGCATCTGGTAAACAGTAGAGGTACACAAATGCTATGGAACTAAGGAATAAATGGAAACACCTGATGACAGATTCTGGGCCATAGTGAGAATATGAAGGAAGAACCGAATTCAGCAATGAAAACAAAGCAACAGGAAATAAGACCAGAAGCATTTAAGAGTTGAAACAGCGATGCTGGTTATGGCAGAAAAAGCAAGTTCTTTGTCATTAGAGGTATCAGAAAAGAGGCTGTCCAAGAGAGTCCTTTCTCCATCTCTGTCACACTGAGTTCAGGCACACGGTTCTGAGGATGCACAGTGATGAGTGCACTGAGAGGTGGTGACACGCTCCATGCTCAGGAGGAGGGCAGGATGCGATTCACATCTCCATCCACAGTACGTCGGCAACTACACTCTGGGTAAACCAGTTTTCCCCAACATTTGTTCCAAGAACCTCCCAGGAAAGAGCAACCTGGGGAAGTTAACAACAACAACCACAAAAATCCAGATTCTTGAGTCCTACACTCAGACCTCCTAATCAGACTTCAAGACAGAATCTAGAATCACACAGGCTAAAGTCTGAGCCCACTGCTGCATCTGCCTCTAATACCAGCTCTGGCAGAACAACTGTGCTTGTCTCTAATAGCTGAGCCAGGGACTACCAGAATGCATCTATGTCCCATTTGTGTGGCCAAAGGAGGACTACAAATCACCTTTGAGAAGAAGTATGAGCTGAATATTTTATCAAAAATCAAACTCCTTTTCTTTTAGAGCTACAAAAATTGTCTAGATTTATAAACTACCCTGTAAAATGCAGGGTCTAGGTGGCACATGGAATGGAGCCTCCATGAATGTGTGTGTGTGTGTGTGTGTGTGTGTGTGTGTATGTGTGTGTGTGTGTGTCTCGGTCAGGTTTTGGGATAGACCATCAGGATTCAGATATCAACATTACAATCTACTTAAAGTTATAAAACTCCCCAAACCTCAGTCTCTCCCTCTGTAAAACAAAACAAAAAAAAAACATTATCCCTGACAGATCACACAGAAGGTTGACAACAGAGATATCAGATATTAGACCTAGCTCTTCCATAACACGTAAAGTTAAAGCCACCAAGAATGAATGTTAAAATGTCTAGTTAATTGTATGAATGTTTCATTTTGAATTTTCTTTTTACTCTCATCATCAGATTTCATTGAGCCTTTTCTTTCTGCTGTGTGTTGGCTTCCCTCCTGTTTTTTGTCATTTTATCCAGAATGGTGCCTTCAAAGACATTCAAAACAAGGCAACATGGTGGGGATGGGGGAAGTCTTTGTTCTCTATTCCAAAATTGCAGCCCGCAGTTCACTCTCCCAGTAACAGGGCATGGAAATGGTATTCCCCCTCACAGTAAAGGAATCCGGAAAGACCTCAAAACTGTAGAAGACTGCCCCTACTTACCCGGTGGTCTTGGCATCAACCAGGTTCAGTCTTCAGACCTTCTTTTTGTTTTGTTATGTTTTGAGATGGAAACTAGCTCTGTTGCCCAAGATGGAGTGAGGTGGCATGATCTTGGCTCACTGCAACCTCCACCTCCTGGGTTTAAGCAATTTCTGGTTAATTTTTGCATTTTTTTTGTGGAGACAGGGTTTCACTGTGTTGGCCAGGCTGGTCTTGAACTCCTGATCCCAAGTGATCCACCCACCCCAGCCTCCCAAAGTGCTAGGACTACACACATGAGCCACTGCACCTGGCCCAGTGCCCAGTCCTTCTTCCCCCTTTCCCAAAAAGACAATTAGTTGTTAGTTCTCACCATCTTTAGCTCCTCAAATTCAACTCCTCATCCCCATCTCCAAAGCCACTACCCTAGGAGTGCTGGTCCCGATCTCTTTCTGAATATGCCCATCTCTTCCATGTACCTCTCTCTGCTCTGGCTTCATCACCTTCTGTGTCTTCTCTACCCTCTCACTGCAGCGGCCTATCTGGAGCACCAAGAAACTCATGTTCTGCGTATCTCAAAAGTTTTCAGTGCTTTCTCTTTGTCCTTAACATGATCCAAGAACCACTGTACAGTCCATCAACTTTTTACTTCTCCAGGCACATTGCTTTATCCTCCCTCCCCTGCTGAAACTAAGCTTTAATCTATTTCCTTTAGCTCTACAACATACGATCTTTCAAAGATTCCATCTCTGTGTAAGTACCAGGGAGAACATCTGTGCATGAGGGTGGCACTGAGAATTAAAGATAATGACATGTATAAAGAACTTCAGTCATTGCCTACAAAACTGTCAATCACTCATCATCAGTGGCAATCACTATTTTTATTCCCATCTTCAACAGAGTTGGCAGAAATTCATAAGGTCCTGCATATCAAGACCTAAAGAACTAGGCCCCCATCTTAACTTTAGAGATGCTAGCATCTGTAGAGGCCTGAGTAAAAGTTTGTACTTTTCATTGCAATATATCAAAATGTTTGATTAGTTATTTACATTTTAAAAATGTACTAGAACATTCTCAGTTGCCTCTAAAAATGTTGGATAAAATATCAAAACTGTTTTGAAGAAACATAATTCCAATACCTTATTCGATTTTGCTTGGGAAAAAATCATTTTGCAAATACGTTTTCCTTTCAAACGCAATTTTTCTTTAAAACATCAATCTTCAGACTGGAGTTTTATGGTCTTTGAAAGATTAAATGAAAATAATAATTTGATCTTAATATATATCAGCATTTACTATAAAGTAAGTAAATAGAAAAGGCAAAACAACATTAATGTTCTCAAAGTACTGTGTATCATAGAATTACAATACAGCAGATGGGGAAGGCTCAGCGAGGGAACTCTCATGTACAGAGAAAAATTGTGAAGATCTTAGTCTGTTTTCTGCTGCTATAATAGAATACCACAGACTGGATAATTTATAAAGAACAGAAAGTTATTTGGCTCATGGTTCTGGAGGTTGGGAAGTCCAAGAGCACAGCATCTGGGGCTCCCCTGTCCATGGTAGAAGAACTGAAGGCATAAGACACCCCTCAAGAAGAGAGGGGAAACTGAGAAAAACTCCCTTTCATAACAAACCCAGTCTGGAGACAACTAATCTACTCCCTCCATAACACCATGAATCTATTCATCTCGTAAAGGCTCCACATTTCAACACTGCTAATAACAATGAGATTTCAACATGAGTTTTGGCAAAAATCATAGCAGGATCCCAGAGCACACATGACCTAGCAAGTTCTTGGGAGAGCCACACTCAAACCCAGCTTACCCTGTCAGAATGTGCTGCCTTCCCTTTAGGGTCCAAGAGAAGCAGCAGAAATTACTCTCCAAAGCACGTATCTATATTCAGTGATGTCCTTCTCTCCAGGGGATTTACTCCATGCAGCCATTCTAACAAGGTAATAACTCCAGTTGATTGCCTGGCGTGATCACTTCAGGGAAAATCTGCTCAATGTTCCAGGCAAACAATCTTATTAGAGATGGAAAACTGGCACTTCTTCATTAAAAAGGGAGGAACCCCTAAGCACTCTTTCTTGCTGTGAGAGTATCTCATCAACATTTGACTCCCAATCTTGGGTCTTACCTCTGTGTGGAAACTTGGACAAGTCACATAGCATCTCTGAGCCTCACTTTTCACATGCAGAATAGGGGCCAACTTCTCACAGCCCCAGGGACACAGGAAGACTGAGCCATAGACCTGGGGCCATTGAAAGACACAGAGAGACCTGAGCAGAGAAAGTCAAGTCACAACTGTGGTCTACGAGGATAAACACCCTGACGTAGAGATGCACAAAGAAGGCAGGAGCACCTACTGGCTGTGGCTGAGACCCACTGGGTCAGCCTTCTGAGGCCTGGCCAGTCCAAGCAATACAGAGGCCAACCCCTCAGCAGCCACGCAATCTTGGAGCAAGAACTTAATCTCTCTGTGTCTCAGTATCCCCAACTGAAAGTTGTTTTGGAGTCTGGTGTATGATAAATACATGATAAGCGTAAGCTAGTATGATAAAAAAGAAAACCTAAAAACAGTTCTAAGGCAATAGCAAGAGAGAAATGATGATCACCTCCCACCAATGAGTTACCTACACCCTGGACATCTCTGAGGTTCTTCAAGGCCTCCCTGCTGATTAGGAGCAGAGGGGAGGCCAGAAATCACATCTCTGACCTTCACTCACTACAGAAAATGCAGCCCCAGGCATTCACCCCCTTAATGCTTAAAATCATTTTCTTTCCTTCAATATGGAAATCAAAGCCGGCTGTATATGTTTGCTTATTTTTCACATCTGAAGACAGTGCAAATAGAAGCATCGTACACAATGCCAAGTTCCTGTTTTCTTGTGGATTCTATGTCCCCCTTATCTTAGGCAGCATTTTAAAATTTAGGCATGCAGGCACATAAGATTTCACAACCTCATAAAAAGATAACTGACTCATAAACTCAGGCAGAGGGCTTGAAGCACCGAAGATGAGGAAGCTCTATTAAGATAGCCGCAGCCAAGGCCATCACTATTTGCAGCTCTGTCGTGGAGCCTTCTCCCTTTCTGCCAATGCTGAAAGCTCTGGTGACAGTCACTGAGACGTTAACCACGTGACCACAGTGGGTAGCAATTTCTGTCTCCTTCCACCTACTGAAACACATGCACACAAACAGACTCCTAAGTGTGCGTGTACCTATGCACATGCAACAAAAAGCATACTGTCTCCAAGTTCTCTTTTTGGAAAGATCAGGGGCTTCGAGGCTGCCAAATTTGGTTCAATTCTGACCATTTTACAGGTTACCCTAATCAAATGTTAGTGCTCCCATTTTCCACATCTGTAATCCTACTATAGTAGTATCTATCTACTTGGTAGTGATTTAATTTTTGGAGGATCAACACAAATGCATATTTTTTGACAACATTATGGCTTCTCAATATATAGTAGATAATATTAGGATAACTAACAATAACAAATACATGTGTGTTGTGCAATAAAAATTTTGCATAACAAAGATGAGCTTAAATACCGAAAGAAATCCAGCCTGTAGTGAACCACAGGAGAATCTGGGTGAAGCTCATTTGCTAGGGAAAGACACAGGCCATGTCCAAGGTCTAGGTACCAGGACTCAAGCTTTGGGGAAGCACACTGGATACTGAGCCCATAGCTAAGGAGCCTGGGGTTCAGATGTAGGTTCCTATCTTCTCTGGGTCCTGAGGGAGACAGAAGCTGCATCTCTCCTCTTGGAGAAAATTCAGGCAAGTAATAATAGCACCTCACATTCACTGAGGTTGTGGGAGGTTTCAATGCAATAATAGAAATAACTTGAGTCAGAAATAACAGATAGCAGATACACCTGCCTTGAAAGGCACTGATTCCATCCCTAGAAGAATGTCGGCAGATGCCAAGTCTGCACTAGGAGCTGAAGACGAGATTCCTGCTTTGGGACTGAGCCTTGAGTAGACATCCTTTATGCTTCCTGGCAGTCTTGAGAGTCTATGAATATCACACCATCTAATTTTAAGGTTCTGCATTCATTAATGGCTATAAATGTTTCAAGAGCATTTCATTTGCAGAACAACAGTGCACCGCACCCAATTCAAGTTGAATCACATGAAGGCATCAGTGGGTTTAGTACCAGTGGTCTTTTTAGTGACCTCTTCGAAGTGAGTAGCACTATATGTTTCTTTTTTTCTTTTCTTTCTTTTTCTGTTTTTTTTTTTTTTTTTTTTTTTTTTTTTGAGATAGAGTCTCACTCTGCCATCCAGGCTAGAGTGTAGTGGTGTGATCTTGGCTCACCACAATCTCTGCCTCCTGGGCTCAAGGGATTCTCCTGCGTCAGCCTCCCAAGTAGCTGGGATTGCAGGTGCCTGCCACAATCTCTGGCTAATTTTTGTATTTTTAGTAGAGATGGGGTTTTGCCATGTTGGCCAGGCTGGTCTCAAACTCCTGGCCTCAAGTTATCTGCCCACCTCAGGCTCCCAAAGTGCTGGGATTACAGGTGTGAGCCACCACGCCCAGCCATTATATAGGTTTTAATAACTCATGCATCAGAGCACAGTGATCCAGTGGGCCCTACCACCACCTTGCCCACCCCTCATTAAACAGGTAAAACATATGAAGCCCAGAAAGGGGTGCAGTTTGCCCATAATCATAGAACAAGTGTCCTCAGGATCCCTATCTCCAGATCTGCAGCGCATGGACCTTTGAATTCTTGGTGGTCAAAGTTTTACATCTATGATTTCTTCTGATATAGAAAGAACCTCAAGTGGTTGAAAAAAAAGTAACAAACAAAAATCTAATATTAGATTGTCCTATAAGATCTAAAGTTCTGAGACACTGATGAACCTGTTATTCCCACTTCCTTCCTCTTACCATGAAGATAGTGGGAATGGATAACAACAGGGTCTCAGAACTTTAGATGTTACAGGAAGCTCAGAGAGATCACAGAGCTCAGGCCCTTGTGTTGGAGCAAAAAAAAAAAAAAAACAGACATTTGCATGGTTTGGGGGCTGTTGTGCCACCATCTGAGAGAAAACCATTTATGTGAGATATGTGAGATTATGTGAGATATCCAGATCCACGGAATGTGAGCTCTGCCAGACTCTGCACAAACAGACCCAGCCCTCTTCCAGGTGCATTACTGATGCATATTTAACCTAAGCAGAATCTAAATTCTTAGCATGAAAAGGGCTGCTTCAAATTCTAGGCCTTTCTTCTCTCACTATATTACCACCACCCCAAACAAAGCCTCTTAAAATATTCTCATCCAAGTGCTCCACCACCTCTAAACATACTTTGGTGGGTTTTTTTGTTTTTTTGTTTTTTGTTTGAGATGGAGTTTAACTCTTGTTGCCCAGGCTGGAGTACAGTGGTTCAATCCCAGCTCACGGCAACCTCCACCTCCCACGTTCAAAGGATTCTCCTGCCTCAGCCTCCACAGTAGCTGGGATTACAGGTGCATACCACCACCCCTGCCTAATTTTTGTATTTTTAGTAGAGATGGGTTTCACTATGTGGAACAGGCTTCTCTCGAACTCCTGAACTCAGGTGAACTGCCTGCCTCAGCCTCCCAAAGTGCTGGGATTACAGGCCTGAACCACTGTGCCCGGCCTAAAAGTGGTTTTATTATGCCTTTATTCACGCTATTATCTCCACTGGAGGGCCCACATTGCACCTCTCTAACTGACAAGCTCCCCATCCCTAAATGTCCAGTCTAGCTTTTCCAGGAAGCCCTCCCGGAACAGCCATGCCACCACCCTCCCTAACACAAGCCCCTGACCTTGCCTCTTGCCTGTCAAAATAGCCCTGAATAGGTTATAGTCTGCAAGCATCTCTATTTTCAGATTAGGCTGTGAGCTGCATAAAATGAAGGACAGCCACAGGGTCTAGCAAGAAACATGGTAGGGAACAGGTATGGAATAACATGTGTGACAAACAGAAGAAGAAATGAAAGACTAAACAAATGTAAGAGAAAATGCACATGAGAATGACTGAATATACCCACCGCTCTTCTTTCTGACCAAACGTTTTTTGAGCACTTGGAATCAGCTCCTACCTCGGACTTTGAGGCAGACAGAATTATACCCCTCTTATTTTTAAAGCAGCTTTGAGCTCCATTTGTCCTCTGCATATGTCCACTGAGGAGAGGAGGATAGCATGTACAATCCATCATCCCCGCGAGCATCCTGCAGAGGAGCCAGAATCAGGGGAAAGATGCAGTAAGGGGTGGTGTCTCCACTGCAGACGAGCCCTCTATTTATCCTTCCTGATGCCACAACATAAACAGGAGAGGAGGTGAACACGGGATGTGAGGCTCCCACACACGAGTCAAGGCTGGCATTTCAGACACGCTATCTGTTTGTGCCCTGGCCACCATGGTTTGGGATCCAATTTTGTTTAGCATCTGTCATTAGCTTCACAAGTGCAGCCATGACTCAGCCCGCATCACCGTGTTCCCACACTGACCACCCACAAGATGTGCAAGCTTCCACTCCCAACCTTCTCACACACTCCGAGGCTCACCCTCCTCCCAGCCAAAATGGAAAGCTACATAGGAACAAGATAAGGAGGGCCTTAAGGCTGGTCTTAAACAATGGTTTGTGGAATTTCTTGGGAGCCAGTGGAACCAGTGCAATCCATCTCCCCTGTGCTCTGCTTGGTCCCAATCCTCCTGAGGAGTTCCCCTTTCTCCAGGACTACAGCCACCTCAGGGGTGTGAACACACTGGAAAGGCCTCTCCTGAGAGTTCAGTGGTTGGCTCATAATGTCACATGACTATGGGGGGCTTAGGGATGAGTAAACCACAGCAGGACATGGAGAGGCAGCTTGGTGCACAGCAAATGGCAACGTTTGGCACAAAACGTTCATGGCCACTAGTCCTTTCCTTAATTAATCCCTGCTTTTGTGTGGTGCCTTTATTTCTCGGTTTTCTCATCTGTGCATGGGGGCTCTGCACAGGATAAGTGTGAAAAACCAAACAAATTTATTCATAAAGTACATACTGCGGCATCTGACACACATAAAGGACTCAGAGTAGTTGCTACTATTCTTAACCTATTGTGATATCAAAAGACACTTAATATATTGCTATTTAGGAAGAAACAATAACCCTTTCATGCAGAGTTAGAAGTACCCACCCTCCTCCCTTATAATGAACAAACAGGGTTAATTCCATATTGAACATTTCCTTTAAAACCTGGCCTGCAGGCATAATTTTGCTGGTAAGAAGTTAACCCAGGATGGTGGAGAGGAAACTTAGAGGACAGAAGATGGTCAGAGAGGATGGAAACAAGAGTGGTTGTAGGCATAGGTCTTGCCTGGATACACCCACTGGGAAAGGGGCCAGATCAAATCCCAGGCTCAACGAAGTTCATTCATTTGAATGACCACAGAGTAGCTCCATTATTCCTGACCTCAAAAGTGTCCGTTTCTGCACTGTCAGCTACTTATCTACATGTCAGTGAGGTTGACGGTCTCTTCCAGCTCCAGTATTGCTGATTCCTGAGGTTCAGGCCCAGGAGCCCTGCTGCCCAGGGCTACCAAGTATCCTCACTTTTTCCTGGACTTTTCCACTGAGGGTCTTTAAAGCCAGACATGCTTCGGTTCAAATCCGAAATCCAACGTGTATTTCTGTGCAAACCGGAGGTCAGTAGCTTAATGTGGCCAGTTTTCCTCATCTGTAAAAACACACATGTCTAGCAGAGACAGGGTGAAGATTAAGGAGAACTAAGTGCCCTCTGGCACAGAGGGAATATACACACGCTAGCTGATGTATAGGTCAGTGGGATCCTGAGAATTCTGCTCTGTTTTCCCAGTTATCTCTACTCGTAATTTATATAAAAATGAGAATGAGAGTATTTGAGTAAGGGAGAGAGAAAAGGACAGAGGTAAAACCTTGAACACCATGAAACGGGAGACTTCAATGCTTCTTCCACTTAGTCTTCAAAACTCAACATGAGAGGTCATCAAAGAACATCCTCTTTTGTGTGTGAGAGGTAATTGATGTTAAGGAAGGCAATCTCCGTGACTTAATCCCTGCATGGTTCTTTTTTGACATTCTGATTTTTTATTCTTAAAGGGTAATAGATACATTTGCTGGTTTGTTTCTTCCTCCTCCCTGGACATTCTGTATAAGCACCGTTCCAATCAAACTGGATTCCTCACATTTGACAAAGGACACCACGCTCATCCTCTGTCTTGGTTCCCATTTTGGCCCACTGTCTTGGCACCTGCTTCTTCCCTCTGAATCTCTTCCTAACCACCCAGAGGTGCTCCTCTCTGTTAAGCTTTCCCATGAAATGTCCACCCTCATTGTCTATGCCATCAGTCTGCCCTGCCTGATCAGGATGCCTAAAGCACTATTCTAGGAGCTGTAGACGCACAGATGAGCCACATGGACAGTCTCAGCTCCCACACAGCTGGATGTCCTGTGCATAGCATAGCTGGCTGCACTGATACCATTCCACTCGTCACATGCAGGCTTAGCTTGACATCTGACTCTTGCAATGGGCCTGGCTTATGCAAAGTGACTGCACTCATCAAGGGTGTTATACACCTGAAACCACTTCCTCCCCTTCAGTCTAGGAGGCTAATGGTTGCATAGTGGTAACCTAAGCCTCTATAGGCTCTATTTATTTATTTATTCATTCATTCATTCATTCAGCCATTTGCTGAATAGATGTATTGGGAGCCTACTATGTGCCCGGCTTCCAGAGTGCACCCTGGGGATTTGTGCAGAGAGGAAGAGTTACAATGACCAGACTCCAGTGACTCGGAGTCTCGGAGGAATCAGACTGGCAGAAGCTCTGCTGCAATAGGTCACAGGCTGTGATGGGGGCAAGACCACCTGCTTCCAAGTAGAGCAGAGATGTGGCTTTCTGCCAGGCAGAGAGAGAGAGAGAAAGAGAGAGAGAGAGAGTGAGTGTGTGTGTTTGTATGTGTTTATGTGCATGAGTGTGTGGATGTATGTGTGTGTATCTGTGCATGTGTGTGTGTGTGTGTGTGTTTATGTGTGAGTGATTTCCAGCAGGAAGAGATGAAGCCTTGGAAGGAACCACAGGAAAGACTTTAGAAAGCCCTGAGGTTTTTAGCTCCAAAGTCTGTTTAGAGGTGCTAGCAATTGGTCACCTCCTGACTCCAAGTCTCACCATCTGGAGGACAGAGGACCCCACACTGCTTCTCTGCTTCTCCTCTTCCCCTCTCTCCACAATCCGTTCTCCACTCAGCAGCACAGGGGATGGGAGACCTTTCTAAGAAGTACCTCCAATCCCGTCACCCTCCATCAACCTCTCATCCCCTCAGTTAATGAGCTTCATGTCCTCACATCAGCCAATGTAGTCTGATATCACCTGCCTCCCGGCTCTACTGAGGATAAGTCCTTCCCCTAAGATGCCCCAGCAAACGTCCCTCCTTACTGCTCCTCACTCCGCTCCCTCTAACTCAGATATGCCTGAGACTTTTGGCCAGGACCATCGACTTGCCTTAAAGGCCCTTTCTGACAACTGCTCAGAGCTGCTCCTCAATTTTCCCTACTGGTCTCTGCTCCAATGTCATTTGCTCAAGTAGCTTCTTATCTCCTCTCAGTTCCTCTCCAGCTTATCACCATTTTATGATACTTGGGGTATCAACCACTTCACAGAATTATCTACTTCATTTCCATATCATTTCACAGAATATCACCACCAGGAAAGCCACCCCTCATTTGTCCCTGGCCTGCTCTACCCCAGGAGACAGCACAGGGCTCAACCCTCACAAAGCACTCCAGCATTATCTGCCGAATGGTAAACATTAAGCCCAGTCTTGAAGAATTTGTAGGATTTAGAAAATGAACATTAGAAAGGACATATTTAAAGCAAAAGGGGTCCAGTGAGGTGGCTCATGCCTGTAATTCCAGCACTTTGGGAGGCTGAGGTGGGTGGATCACTTGAGGTCTGAAATTTGAGACCAGCCTGGCCAATACAGTGAAACCCTGTGTCTACTAAAAAAATTAAAAAATTACCCAGGCATGGTGGTAGGTGCCTGTAATCCCAGCTACTGGGGAGGCTGAGGCAGGAGAATTGCTTGAACCCAAGAGGCGAAGGTTGCAGTGAGACAGAGCAAGCTCAAAAAATAAATAGATAAAAGCAATAACAAAATAAAGAAAAGGGACAAAGGACACACAGAAGGAAATGGGCCAGACTTTTAGAACAAATATGATACTGGGTACTTCAACGTTTTATTTCATTTGACCTTCAAAACCTAACCGAGCTGGGCACGTGGCTTGCCTGTAATTCTAGCCTGTTGAGAGGCCAAGGCAGGTAAATTACCTAAGGTCAGGAGTTCGAGATCATCCTGACATGCTGAAACTGTCTCTACAAAAAAATACAAAATTTGCTGGGTGTGGAGGTGCATGCCTGTAATCCCAGCTACTCAGAAGGCTGGGGCAGGAGAATCACTTGAACCTGGGAGGTAGAGGTTGCAATTAGCTGAGATCCCGCCATTGCACTCCAGCCTGGGCAACAAGTGAAACAACCAGCAAACAAATAACCAAAAACAACAATAACAACCTAACCTAACAGATTATCATGAAAATGCCCATGTTTTTATGAAAGAAAATTGAGGCCAAAGGAGTGGAGATTGCCTCAGTTGCCTCAAGCCACCAGGTAATAAAAGTCCTGATGATTCCACGACATAAAAAACTGAATTATGATGCCCCTAGCCAGTGAAGAGAAGGGTCTGATGAGCTCTTGGAAGACATGGGCCCAAGCTATGCCTTGGAGGGCTAGAAGGAAAGAATGGAGGATGGTGAAGTCCCATCAGCATTAGGGATTCTAGGAATTGCCTTCAACTGTGATATAGAATGAATCTGAAGTAGGACAGTCGATACTGGCCTAGACATTAATCTTTATAAAATGACAATGCACAACCATTTTTGGCATGAATTAATCATGAACTTGTGCTTTTTAATTTTTTAAAACAATCTTCCTTTATCACTATCTCAGCAAAGGGTGCTCAGACAAACACCTCCCTGGTCATGATGAGAGTGGGGCTTCATTCAGTCATTGAACAAATGTTAATATTAATGAAAGGCCAAGCATGTGTCAGCAGCCAAACTGGGTATTAGGGAGACAGGAAGGAATGAGACAGGAGTTCAAGGCAGGGAGTTATGACAAGAGATAATGATCATACAGTTCAATGAGTGCTATGCAGATAATGAGATAATGATCATACAGTACAGTGAGTGCTGTACAGGGCCTATACAGAAAGCCTGCCACAGGATCATACAGAGGCCCAATCATTTCTTCATCTGTTGAAGGGACAGAGGGACATGGGGACTGCCCCACAGGACCCAAGCCCTGCGAAAGCTGAGTATCTGAGAAACTAATCTCCCATTTAGCCTGGCATATTTATTCATATACAAAGGGTTATTTGATATTTAGAAATTAAGGAAAAATAGCAAACCATTCACTAAACAATGGTAATTAGCATTGTAGTTGCACAGACCAGCCACGTATTATGGAGTTGGCTGAGTAGGGAGAGAAGAGGTGAGAGCAGGCCAGACTTCTTAAGTCCTGGCTCTAAAGGGAAACACCTGATCTGGGTCCAGGTCTCACAAGATTAGCACCTCCTTGCAGCCATCTGCAGCCACCTACTTCCAGCACTACACAGGCCTCCTAGGGCTGTGTGGATTTGAGACGTTGGGGAATCCATCCAGTAGAGATACAGAGAAAGAAGCAAATGCAGTTCAGACACAGCGCCCACCTCTCCACCCCACCTTCCTCTGTCTTCTCCTTTTGCTCTTTCTCTCCAGACCAGCATAAAGGATGACTCAAGAGCAATGAATCCAGAACCTCACATTCTCCCATTGGACTTTGAGACCCAACCTATCCTGAAAGTGCTGAGGGAGGGGACTTTTATTTTTTGGAACTCCTACTATGGGTCACACCCAGAGTATGTTCTCAAAAGTCATAATCCCACTTAATCCTAGACACGGCACTGTTATTACCCAATTCACAGAGGGGATTACTAAGGCTCATGGGTGTCATGGTAACCCAGGCACCCAGCACCAGAGAGAATAATCACAGAATCATGAACCACTTACTCTCAAGTCCCTGTCATCTCTCCCCTTACTCCTAAAATACTTTCACTAGTGGCCTGCCTGCCTCCTCCATCCTCTACCCAGAAGCTAGAGGGTCTATTAATATGAAAATCAAATCGCAGTTCTCTGGTTACAATTTCCCATTGGCCTCCTATCACCCTTTAAATAAAATTGAAGTTCTAAGAGGATATGCAAATGGCCACCAAGTACATGAAAAGAGGCTCAACATCATTAGTCATTAGGGAAATGCAAATTAAAACCACAATGAGATATCCTGATTAAAAAATAGGCCGAGACCTTAACAAACCCCTCAGCACAAAAAGACACACAGATGGCAAATAAGCATATGAAAAGATGTTCCACATCATACCTCACCAGGAAAAATGCAAATGAAAACGAGACACCACTACACATCTATTAGAAGGGCCAAAATCCAGGAGACTGACAATACCAAATGCTGGCAAACATGTGGAGTAATAGAAACTCATTCACTGCTGCTGGGAATGCAAAATGGCACAGCCACTTTGGAAGACATTTTGGCAGTTTTGTACAAAATGAAACATACTCTTACCATAAGATCCAGTAATTGTGCTCCTCAGTAAATACACAAAGCAGTTGAAAACATGTCTGTACAAAAACCTGCAAACAGATGTTTACAGCAGCTTATTCATAACTACCAAAACTCAGAAGCAACCTAAATATCCTTCAGTGGGAGAATGAATAAATAAATCACCATATATCCTGACAATGGAGTATTATTCAGCACTAAGTAAAAATAAGCTTTCAGGCCATGTGGAGGCATAAAGACACCTTACATGCATATTACTAAGTGAAGAAACACCAATCTGAAAATGCTGCATACCATGTGATTCCAACTATACAATGTTGTAGAAGATGGAACTCCCTAGACAGTAAGAAGATGAGTGATTGCCAAGGATTTAAGTAATAGGAAGCAATGAACAGGCAGAGGACAGAGGATTTTTAGGGCAGTGAAAGTACTCGGTAAGATATTACAATGGTTAGTATATGTCAACACTTCTGCTCAAACCCAACAATGTTAGCGTGTTCAACACCATGAGTGCGTCCCAATGTGAACTGTGGACTTTGGGTGATAATGATGTGTTGATGTAGGTCTATTTGTTGAAAAATAAAAGCGGGGACACTCTCTGGGATATTGTGACAGAAAGATTACACATGTGTGGAGTCAGGGGGTAAATGGGAAATCTCTGTATCTTTCATTCTATTTTGATGTGATCCCAAAACTGCTTTAAAAAATAATGTCTATTCACACATAATACACACACACACACACACACACACACACACACACGAGATATCACTTTATTGCCACTAGGATGGCAATAATTTAAATGTAAACTAACAAGTGCAGACAAGATTGTAGAGAAACTGGAGCCCTCGTACACTGCTGGTGGAAATATACAATGATGCATCAGTCAATGTGGAAAACAGTTTGATGGCACCTCAATGAATTAAACCTAGAATTACCACATGACTCGGAAATGCCACCCCTGGGTATGTATACACAAGAGAAGGGAATCCATTGCGCAAACAAAAACTTTCACACAAATAAATGTTAATTGCAGCAATATTCACAATACACAAGCGGCAGAAATGAAGGAAATGGCCATCCACTGATGAATAAATCAAAACATGATATATTTGTGCAGTGGGATATTATTCAGATATCAAAAGCGTGAAGCTTTGATACATGCTACAATGCAGATGAGCCTTGCAAAATGATGCTAAGTGAAATAAGCCAACACAAAAGAACACACACTGTATGATTTCATTTATAATATCCCCACCAAGATAAATACATATAGAAAGAGAGCAGACAGGGGCTGCGGGAAAGGGGGAATGAGGTTGACTGCTCATGAAAATAAGATTTCCTTCTGAGATGATGAAATATTCCAGGACTACACAATGGTGACAGTTGGACAATATTGTGGATATGCTGAAGGCTACAGAATCGTTCACTTTAAAATGGATCCAAAAGTGTTTGTGCTATGTGTGTTTTACCACCACAGAAAGAAACAAAATTAAGTCCTTCTCTCTTATCCCCTTCTGGAAATTCCCTCTAACTATATAGTTAGAGGCCCTAGGAAGCAGCTGCCAGACTAAGGATGCCGTATTGTACTTATCTACTTTGCACTGAATCATTACCTGTATACATTCTTATTTATTTATATTTAATGCATGTAAACAGCCACTGGAATGAACCTTATTTATCTTGTTCACCATGTAGGACTGTCAGACTTAGCAAATAAAAATATGACCAATAATGCAATATTTGGGGACATACTTGTACTCAAAAATATTAAATATTTCTGTTCGTCTGAAATTCAAATTTAACTGGGTGTCTGACATGGTCTGGCTGTGTCTTCACCCAAATCTCATCTTGAAGTGTAGCTCCCATAATTCCTATGTGTTGTGGGAGGGACCTGCTGGGAGATAACTGAATTATGGGGCAGTTTCCCCCATACTGTTCTTATGGTAGAGATTAAGTCCCAGGAGATCCGATGGTTTTATAAGGGGAAACCTCTTTCACTTGCTTCTCATTCTCTCTTGTCTGCTGCCAAGTAAGATGGACCTTTTGCTTTCTGCCATGACTGTAAGGTCTCCCCAGCTTTGTGGAACTGTGAGTCCATCAAACCTCTTTTTCTTTATAAATCAGTCTCAGGTATGACTTTATCAGCAGCATTAAAAGGGACTAATACAGTGTTCTATTATCCTGTCATTTCATCATCACTGTATCTTCAGTGCAGAGTAGATGCAGGATATTTATGGAAATTTAATGAATAAATAATTCCTCGTTCAACACTGTTGTGTTCATTGATGAGGAATTCAGTCATTCACTAAATGTGTGCATGTCCATCAATCACTGATACTCTAGTGTACAGAGAGCAAAAGGAGAAGGCAGAGCAAAGTGGGGATGCAGTCATCTCTAGGCGGGCCTTTTCCATTCTGTCTCCTTCCACAGCACTCTATGGCAGTGTTTGAAGCAGAGCTGAGCTCTGGGGATAGCAAATATGCAATCTGGAAACTCTGCCCTTCAGAAATGTGTACTGTGGAGAAGATAGGAAGCAACCGTTTACAGTACCATGATGTAACAGGTGCTACCCTGTACCTGTACCTCCAGGTACAGAGAGGATAAATCACCCAGGAAGCCACTTCCCAAGATGAAGAATGGGAGTATTCAAGGCAGCAGCAGATCACTCCCAAACCCAAGAGTCACCCTGCTCCCAAGTGCAAGGGCCACCCTCCCTGACTCTTTCCCTCCCCACAGCCCTGGAATCCTTATCCTCTCATTAAGGCTGAGCTCTTCTCTCTGGTCCCAGAGACACTGGTGAAATGCAGGCAGCAGGCCCCTCTGCTGCTGGCTCACTTACACTGTCTTGTTGCCTGTGGGTGGCATTATTCCCATTTTACAAATGAGAACCCAGGACTACAGAGCCCCCAGGATTGTCCTCTCCCCTATCAGCCTCCAGCACCATCTCCCCTAGTCCCAGTTCCCTCCTTCCACATCCATTCACCTCCCAGCTTCTCCATCCACTTCCATCCACCAGCCTCACACAGATCTTCCTGCTTTCCAGAATAGTTCACAATTTCCATTTCATAATTTGCACCTCCCTAGCCCTGCAGGGGCTTGACCTAAGCTCTTCAACCTGAAAGCTCCTACTGCTCCCTCCAGATGAATTCTCAAGCCAGCTGCACTCTGAAAGAAGCAGGCTAGCTGGTAGGCCATCTATCCCTGTACCACCTAAGCTTGTGGCTAATCTTCTCTTAGTCATTCTTGTATGGTAATGATCATAGAGACTAATATTTACTAAGTATTCCCTCCATGGCAGGGCCTGTTCTAAGGTTTGTATATAATTAATTTAATCTTCCTAACAACTCTATACAGCAGCTATTATCATCATCCCTATTTTACACACAGGTTTTGAGGCACAGACAGGTTATGAGGCACAGACAGGTTAGGTAACTTGCCTGAGGGTCACACAGCTAAATCAGTAACAAAGCAGAATTGGAACCAAGGCAGCCTGGCTGTGATCCCCAGCTGCTCCTCAGTAGACCATCAGGTCCCCAGGTCAGTATGCACTGCCTAGAGGAGGATGGGTCTCTCTCACTTCTTTGACCTGCCCGAGCACCTAGCTCAGGTGGCGGCACAGGGCAGTTAAGTCATAAGACTAAATATTCGTTCATTAATTGCCTGGAGCCGAATAACACATGGAAACACCTTACATGTTGAATGTCACACATTCGAAGAAGGTTTGGAATGTAACCATCTCATTTGACTAAACGTTTCACTTTCCCATCTTTGAAACTGGCTTTGCAAACTGCTCTTGCATCTTCTGGCCCCAGGCCCAGGAGCCCCTCCCACCCAAATTTAGCTTCTTCTCCCAACTTGCATATATCTCTAGGCTTGCTTCGGGGAACTCTGCAGGCCAGAAGACTAAGTAGCACTTTGCTTCCTGTGAAGATAATAGCTAATTAGAGTAATTCACACTAAAGTGTGAATGAAGCCAGCAGTTGCAAGGGAACAGTGAGGGGAATACATTTTAAAGCAGGAGCTAAGTAAATCCTGTATTTGTTGCAGGTTCCCAATACCCACAAAAATCCTTTCTGGAGCTTGGATCACTGAGCATACTGCTGCAGTCAACCTGTCCATTTCTCTCTACCCCCTCACTTCCTCCTTTAAGTCACAGTGTCTAGCTACTCTCTCGGGATTTCTCTAAGTCAAAATGAAAAAAGAAGAATGCTGTAGAATTAGACCTGAGTTTAAATCTTCACTCTTGAACTTTGTGACCTTAGACAAGTAACTTAATGTCTTCTGAGCATCTAGGTACGCTTTTACTCATTTTTGAACTGGCCCAGAGGCATAGGGTTACATTAGTCCAGCAGAGTCCTAGCAGGAGCTAGGGACCACTACTCAGGAGCTTCTCTTCCTCCTGCCATCCTCTCTATCCCTCTACTTCCACTCCAGTTTATGGGGAGGAATCAGAAACTACCTCCCACACTGTGTTCTAAGAATACTCCTTAATAGGTGTTGTATTAGTTCGTTATCACACTGCTGATAAAGACATATCTGAGCCTGGCCAATCTACAAAAGAAAGATGTTTAATTGAACTTACAGTTCCATGTGGCTGGGGAAGCCTCACAATTATGGTGGAAGGCAAGGAGGAGCAAGTCACATCCTACATGGATGGCAGCAGGCAAAGAGAGAGCTTGTGCAGGGAAACTCTGCCTTATAAAGCCATCGGATCTCATGAGACTTATTCACTATCACAAGAACAGCACGGGAAAGACCTGCCTTCATGATTTCGTTACCTCCCACTGGGTCCCTCCCACAACACATGGGAATTATGGGAGTACAATTCAAGATGAGATTTGGCTGGGGACACAGCCAAGCCCTATCAAATGTTTCTTCCCAACGGAGTCACTTGGTCAAAAAAATTCTGGAATCACAGATTTTAAAATCTCTGATTTTAAAAACTGAATTTAAGTCAAGTTTTTTTTCACCACTTTGCTCCTACAGGAGTTCTCAGAAACCTTAATATGCTGGCATTTATGTCAGTCTCAAAGGTGGGAGTACACTCTAGGACGCCATTTTATTTAAAAAATAAATAAATAAAAGAGAGAGATATATTTAAGAATATTCCTCCATGCTTCCATGTACCAAAAATGGTGCTAGGTCCTCTCTGTACAGAGTGAACTTACTTCCTGTAGCTCAGCTTATGGGCTGAGGAAGGGGTGCAGATGCATGAACAGAAAAGCCCTTTGCCCGAAAAGTTATTGAGATGTCAATAATCACACTGAATGGAAACATAGTGGTTCCAGGCTGGAGCCTTCAGGCAGCTTACCTTCCTGCCCTCACAGAGCCTATGCTTTGCATCCCCACTGTCCTCTGCTCCTTCACATGATCTCTGCATGTGTCTCTCCTAGTCGCTGATGTCCTGGGCAGTGTGTGCCACCTAATGCCTGTTGAACGGATGGGTGGATAGATCGACGTACCACAGAATAAAAGCTCTGATCTAGGATGTATAACACCCATATCTGGAACCCAGGCCTTCCACAAGTACTCCATATGCCTAAGAGCCAGCCACAACCCCTTGGCCTCAGTTTCTCCTTTTATAAAGTGGGGAGTTGGGGCAGTTGGGAACCAAGCAGCTGGCATGCCTGAGCAAACAGGACACTTTGGTTCATGTGATGGGCTGGGGAATCTGTGCCTTCACTAAAGTACTGTACCCCTGAGTCCCAGGGACTATGGTCCTCTGGCAAGGTCAAGGGTGCCCAATCTATTTCTCAGAAGAAGACAGATCACTCATTTCCTAGGGGACATTCCCTTATATCCAAACTGGAAATGAATTTAGAAATTTTGGAGACTCCAGAGTCCACACAAAATCTGTGTGCAGAGCGTGTTTGTCCCATGGGCTACCAGCTGCTGAGCTGAGGCTGGATAATAATGAGCTAGTATTTATTCAAGTTCCCATGTGCCAGGCGCTGCATCATATCCTGCACCACATCATCTCCTTCAATCCCCCTTAATTCTGAGAGCAGCCACTTTCTCCCCATTTGACTGATGAGAGCACAGAGATCAGGGAGGTTAAGTCACTGCCAGTAATAGAGAATAAAGTTGGAGCTGGGATTTGGGCCCAAGATGGTGAGATTAATTAATTAATCAGGCCTCACCAATATACTGTACTGCCTGCTCTTGTGCAAACTTGAAGAGCACTTTAGACCAGTTATTCTATTTGTGGAGGTCTCATTTCATGGAGGCAGGTGAACTTAGTGATCTGACTCCTGTGAACGTCATATATGTGTAGAGTCCCTCCCATGTTCTGAGTCCTCTGCATGGGCTCTCTTGCTCAACGCCACTGCAGGCCTGTGCAAGTTTGTGTTCCTGTTTTACTGAGGACACAGGCTCAGACTGACCATGATGTCCTGGGACCCACTGCTACTGATGGAAGGAGACGGATCCCAGCTTAGGTCTATGTAACTAAGCTATCCATGCAAAAAGCAGCACTCGAGTTAACTGCCAGCTGGGTACATATAAGGAAGCAGCAACTTCAGGAAATATGATGATACATTCAGGGCCAAAGGGAGGGGAACACACAGGCATTTGAGGCAAATCATTTAATGGGCACAATTAGGTCACTTGTGTCCCTTCTCTTCCATTTTTCCCCTTGTTTCCATCCTTTTCCACTGCACTCTTTTAAACCCAACCCCTGATGGCCGGTGGGTCATTGCCAGTGCAGTGAGCTAATGCCTTTGCCTTCCTCCATGCCTTTGAGGGAAACAAGCCCTGAATACCAAGTGCTATTTATCTAATAAGACTGCAGTTACATTAATTATATTTAAATGTCTCCACTTATACAATAAATTTGCCTGCACAACCCTGTCATTATCTCTCCTCTGTAGCCCCTCCACAGTCTCTGGGCCTTCTGAGGAATTCCCAGCAGAACTGCCAGCCCCAAAATAGAAGAAGCCTGGCTGGGAGACATGGCACCTGCTTGTTTACGGAGGTCTTCTCCTAGTTTGCATTGCAGATGTTCTCCACTGTGAGCCAGAGAGCTGCAGAACCAAAGGAGCTCTAGGGGAAAGGGAGCAACTGACACACCTGCGTTTGTATCCACCGTCTGCTACTTACTACCTGGGTGCTTTGATGTTATCTCCTAACCTCTCTGAGCTAGTCTTTTTAGATTACAGATCTGCATCTGTGCAAATATGGGATGATTTAGTCTTTCTAGGTCCCAGCGGGTCTCCTTGGGCACAGGTGTCTGTACTTTGGCGACAGAAAGCAGAAAGATTCTGGACTCTTAAAGACCTTAGTTCTGACCACTTCTCTGCTACTTAACCAAGGTAGGACATTAGGTATATTGTTCAACCTCATAATCTCTACTTTTAATTGTCTACAAAGTGAGGATAATAGCTCCCTTCCTTGTATGTCTGTGATGATTAAAATAATATGCAAACTCCCTTGCACATTAACTCCTTGTGTTATAGCCCGTGTTCCACAAATTGATGAACTATTCAGTTGATATCTTACAAACAGGACTCCAGGCATCAGGGCTGTAATCTTGATCACCAGGCTTTCCTGGGGTGAACTTATGTCAAGTATTTTCCTGTTTGTGTGACTCAGTTTACCCATTGAAAGCACAACTTTCCTTCCTGGAAAGAGAAAGCTTTGGAGTCAGACCCGGGCCAGAAGGTCAGTGCTGCTCCTTACTGGCTTTGTGGCTGTGGGGTACAGAACCTCTGAGGGCTCCATTAGCTGCAGTCTTCCCCTGGAAATGTAAGCCCTGTGCACACCCTTGACTGTGTGTGCATGGGGTAAAGCAGTGGCCAGCATGTGGCAGACTGCATAGACAAGCAGAGTGAATAAAAGAAGGCAAAGGGAGGCAGTAAGAATACTGACATCCACTCCCCAGCTTTGTTGTTAAGCTGTCAATACCTTCTTGATAACATTCAGGCTCCATTGGATTCACTGAGTTCCAACGACCCGGGGCAAGAGTAGTGTGAAGAGGGGACAAGGCACAGCAGGCTTACTCTGTCCTTTCTCCCCAGCATCTGTGAGTGCATGCCTGATAAACATTCATCTATGGATGTGCTCAGTTATTGATGGAAACTTTACAGCAACTGTGTGTATAACAACAATGATTAAAGGTAAGGAAATTGAAGCCCATGGCAGGAAAGACATCCAGCCGATAGGACATGGACAAGTGGCTAATTACCAAGATGCAGAGCTTCCTTGAAGTCTTCTAATCTGTCCACTTTACCTCACTCAGAAAAACTTCATCCAGGGCTGCAGGGCCACTGATTCCACCGGCCCTGTCTCCCCATGCACAGAGCATCCTGTGGCTTTTCAGACTAGGAAGTCCACCTGGTTACCTTCCCCTGGACCTATCCCCAGACAGCACCTGCTTCTGCTACAAAGGACACACATGCCCCTAATTATGTATCCATATGATAAATGTGGCTTATTCCATCACATAACTAGAGAGTCCAAGAAAGCAAACTAAAAATGTATAAAATCAGGGTTCCTTTCCTAATTTGTCCAACACCACACCTAGCATGATGGGAGCCAGGTGTGTATCCCTCCAGCTGTAAAGCACTTAACTTCTAACCAGGTAGTTAGTCCCAGTCGTGAGCTGCGCAAGAACTGAATGAGCTGCTTTAGTAGATTCAGATACCACAAGCATCTGTGCGCCTACAGAAGGCTGGGCTGTGACAGATGAAATGTTTCACAGAAATCTGGAGCCATATTCCAGGGTGCAAAACCACCCACAACATAGGTGAACCTTGAAAACGTCATGCTAAGTGACAAAAGTCAACACAGAAGGTCCTATGGTGTATGATTTTATGTGTATGAAATGTCCAGGATGGGTGGGTCCATGGAGAGTGACTGCTTAATAGATATGAGGTTTCCTTTCAGAGTGATAAAAATGTCTTAAAAGCACATAGAGGTGATGGTTATACAACACTGTGAATGCATTAAATGCCAATACACTGTACACTTTAATTAATTTCATATTATGTAAATTTCATCTCAGTTAAATTTCATCTCCAATATCATATGTACTTCTAATTTCATATTATGTAAATTTCATCTCAGTTAAATTTCATCTCCAATATCATATGTACTTCTAGTATGTTATCTGCATATCCAATGGCTCAGTGAAAATAACCGTTGACTCTAAAAATAATTAGCTATTGTTATAATTAATTTGCTATTTCATCTTATATCTTAGCTCTGACATCAAGGCTACCTACCACTCCCTGGACTCCACATGTTGGCACAGACGCCACAAGCCTCTTTCTCCCATGGACAGACCTTCAAAAGTTTGAAGTCAGAGTTCATGTCCCTAGAACATTTCCTCTGATGATGGCTCATGTTCAGGTCCTCTGGCCTTGGAGAACAAGATGTCGCCATCCCTTCCTTGCCCACAGCAGCCCTCGTGTTCCTGGAAGGAAGGATTAATGCACCTCTAGGAGTGGCCTGACCAGCCAGGCAGAGATTCCCTTCTCTAGACACCACATCTGTTCTCACAGTGTCAGAAAGTGCACCCCAGCTTCCAGCACCTTTGCACACATTCAGGCAGAGCAACGGGAGCTCTCCTGGACCTTCTGAATATAAACTCCCTCTGGTCCTAGATGATACAGACACAGAGGGAGGCCACAGTCCTGCATCCTTACCCTTCTGTTCAAGGACTGTGTGACCTTGGGGAAGCTGCTTCACACCTTCTGTAAGATGGAAATGGCACCACCACCCAGCACCCATCAGAGCCTGGAGGAGTCACAGCACCATGCGTGGGACTCCCCGGCAAGGTGTCTGACCCTCAGAGGGGCTCATTCAGGCTGTGCAGGTAAAAAGACCAAGAAGAAAGAGAAGACAGTGATTGGATTTTCAAGGGTATAAGAGTGTATCTGTAGCCAAAAGGATGCTGCTAAAAATAGCAGGTCTTCTATGGATGATTTCATATTAAATCTGCTCAATTTACAAGTCAAAACCTTATTACCTTCCTTTCCCACCCCTGCAGACCTCGGGGAACCAGGCACAGATGCACACAGTGCACGGAAGAGTGAGCCCTGGGCATTAATAGAAATGAGCCACATACAGAGACCGCAGAGAGAAGAGTTTGGCTCATCCACCTATAGGCCCAACCCCTGGGTATAGAGTGACAGTTTGATTTGAAAAGAATGCAGACGTTAGAGGCTGCATGGGGGAGGAAGTGGCATAGGGAGCAGAGAACAGAAAGACTGAAGTGCATTCCTCCAAAGTAGGGAGCATTGACTAATTTTAAGGCGATGTTGAGGCAATGGTTTTAAGCCTATGATGAAAAGATGTTGAAAAAGCCATTGAGATATCAGTGGTCAGACTTTAACAAGAAGGTAGTGGGATACTTGGGCTTTGTGTATATTTAGTCCTCAAGCTTATCTGTCCCTGCCCCAGCCTCTATTTCCCCTAAAACAGAATCTGGAAAATTATTTGACAAACTCTCGTTCAAAGATTGGCCAGGAGAGGAATATAACCCTGTAATCAGGACTTGAACCCAGGCCATTAGGATTCCAGAACAGAGCTCATCCCACTACAATACCTTTCCTATGCAAAATTAGCCTGGCTTCTCTTTAATAAAATAATAACAGGAGTAAGAATAATAATATATATTTTTAAAACCCCTGATTTAGGGCTCTCATAGCACTCTGTCATTTTAATTAATCCATATGCCTTTTTTTCCCCTGGGAGAGTCTCAGTTAATATCTAGTGTCCTAGCTGAATTCATAATAGCATCCCCATTAATTCTCAGAAGTGTCTGGCTTTGAATAATATATTGTGTGATCATCCTACCCACAGCAACCCTATACGATGTGACTTATGGTCACTTTCACTTACAAACGAGGCAATCAAGGCTGAGACACAGATTATTCCAGCTATTTGGCAGAGCAGTATTCAAATCTAGTCTATCTAGAATAGAGAGTGAGCTCTAATCTCCCCCTAAACATTTTCTCCCAAAATAAGTGGTTTTCAGGTAGTGTCCCTTAAGCCCCAGGGCAGAAGAGAGGCATTTTTAGGATTCACTGAAGGAACACAGCAAAACCACATGGGGGGGTCTTGGGGTTTTACCACCCTCACTGTCAAAGATCAAGCCTTTTTTGTATTTCATAGGGGCCTCTGCAAGAGTTTAAGAAAAAAGGCTAATGTTTACAAAAATGAACACAATTTCGTTTCCATATCACCAGTTCCTAGAACAATGCCGAGCACACAGAGTCTCCAGCTAATACTGAATAAGAGAATGAACAATAGTTCCTACCTAATAACTCCCCAGGCTGATGGATACTTTGAAAATAACTGGTGCACACTTTCTTATGAACAATCATATTCATATCAGAATTCATGATCAAAATATTCATGTCAGACTTACCCAATCCCAGCATCAGAGGACATAATATGGAAATACAACAAAAATCCATAATTGCGGAGGCATCCTTGAGCTTACCTGGCCTTGCAGGAAGAGCCTACCCTTGGCAAGGTTATAAGGAGAAGCCATGAATATATGTCATCAATCTTTGAAACTATCTAGCTAACCAGACCCCAGGCTCCCTGTAGAGTGTTTGGCACCATATGAAGATTCAATAAATTTCAGATTGGGGATGGATGTTGGGGTGAATGAGATCCATGGATCTCTTTGGAGCTTGAACTTTGGGTGCACTAGACGCTCCCGCAGCAAAGGCTTGGCTGGGATTCTGCCTAAAATCTGCCAAGAGAGCCTGGCCAATGCTGGAGCCAGAGTTACTCCTCAGACACCCCAGCTTAGAGTGGGCAGGAGAAATTGACTGTCCCAGGCTAACAGTTACAAGGCAAATAACTCCGCCACTTTCTCCAGCCCTGTCTAGAATGACGTGCTACCAAATAGCCCTTCTGGAATAAGTGGAGAGCAGGATGCAGTGTACTGGGTCAACAGAGGGACCAGAGACTGGGTGACAGACAGACTTCAAGCCTGGTCATTCCCATAGTCTAAGATCTCAGCATCTCCCCCAGTTTATCCCAGTCTCACCCTCTACCCACCACCATTAGAAGGATGTGGGAGGAAGGGAAGACGAGAGGAGGAGGACTGAAGAGATGAGTCAGTGAAAAGTAGGTCAGACTCCTACTCTCCTAGCAAAATCCCAAGTGTGGAAGGAGCTGCCTGATGCAAGCTGAGGAATCCCCGCTATTTCCCTAGCACATCGTTGCTCAGCCTTTGTTTAAACCCATCCAATACAGGGAATGGGCTACTTTCCAAGGCTGCCAGGGCCGTTTCCTCCATGAGCTACCCACTGCCTCATTCTACACATGGGGACGTGACCCATCCCCCTAATTTTAAACTACTCCAAAATCCATACTATGATAGGACTGTGTTCCAAAACAGCAAAATGTATAAGAAATAGTGTCTCCAAATAAGGTTTGAAAACACTGCAAGACTATATGCAATTTATTTCCTACATTTTGATGACTTTGCTGAAACTGAACCATCAACCATTTTAAGAACTCTGATAAGATGGCAAAGGCCTATGCACTTAAGAAACAACTTAGAAACTCACAAAATGTCTGGGGTTCAAAGGGAGAACCTTAGCAACCCTCTCATTCAGTCTTTATTTACAAAATTATGAACCTAGGCAAGTTTTTATATAAAATATTAACTGGTATTATATCAAAAGATGCTTCCATGTTCAACCAAGTTTGGGACTCCTTAGGTCAAGTAGATGTCTATACTGCAGGACTTCTCAGAGCCTTTGATATGATGATTCTCTCTATAATACTCTAAGCAGAACTAGTACAGAATGTCTCCCTACTTCCCCTAATTGTGGAATTATTATTTTGTAGGTTATCACCTGGACTGATAGTGTATGCAATAATCTTTAAGAAAAGCTGATCTACCATCTCTACAACCTCAAAATCATTAAAACTTTCTGAAACTTGGTTGCTTTCTCTGCAATTTCTGTCCTACCGATGAAGGCCAAGGCGGTGTAACTGTGGAAACCCTGAGCAGGCACCCAGGAGGCACAGGCCACTCATGTTGCCTTTCTTTCCAAGTAAGTGACAGCCAGATGCTTGAAAGAAACCCATCTGTTTACCAGCCCAGGCTGTGAGCCAAATGCTGGTCCCAGCGACAATCTCATATCTATTTTCTCAGCCTTCAGCAAATAAAAAAGAAAAATGGCCTTTTAACCTCTACTGACATAGCAATGGGACCTGGAAAAGCTATGGATGAGAATCTTTCTGTTTAATGCAATATTTTTCTACAGAGATAACAGCCAATTGCATTTCCTTTCTTAAGAGCCAGTGATGAATGTGACTGATGGGCCAGAAATACCACTTCTGGATAATATATTTTAGGGTAAAGCTATGATGCCAAACTCACCCCATCATTTCTGAGAACTGTCTGGCTTAAGTGGATCACCACAGAAAATATCAGCATTCTGGGAAGTCGGACATGGTTTTCCTAGGTAAGCTCTGCTCTCCACAGATTTTTTTTTTTTTGCTGCTTTTAGTTTTCATCTCCCCTTTGTAACTTTTGAAGTAGAATAACTCTGCATTCTTTTCTTGCTAATCATTTAAAAACATTTTTTCTGATATATATTTTTTAATATACTTTATTGCACTTTAGGTTCTGGGGTACATGTGCAGAACATGCAGGACTGTTGCATAGGTACATACATGGCAATGTGATTTGCTGCCTCCATCCCCATCACCTGTATCTGGCATTTCTTCCCATGTTATCCCTCCCCAACCTCCCTTCCCCCTGCTGTACATCCTCTATTCACCCCCAACAGACACCAGTGTGTGATTTTCCCCTCCCTGTCTCCATGGATATTTATTCTGCTCAGGTACCAGTCAGCTTACAAAGAGTTACCACTGCCTACTGTGTGCCTGTCCCTGATGTGTGTGTTGGGATGGGGGGGCAGAGAGAAAGAAAGACAGAGACAGGGACAGGGACAGAGTGAGAACTGGTGCTGAAGCTCCATGGGCAATAGGGCTCTTTTGCAGAGAAAATAAAGAGAAGAATTGGCTTGGCAAGTCAACTCTCAATTCACTGGGGTCTTAGAAACCCACAGGCTCAGAAGTACCTGGAATATTGACTTTTCAAGAGACTCAAGCCTTCCTTCCTTGGGTGGGAACACAAAGTGTATTTCCGGTACTGTATAAAGTCCTATGGACAAGGGATTTCTCAGTTTTTCTTGGGAAACAGACTGTACATTCAAGAAGTTACTGGGAAGAATGATCATTTCTGCTTCCGTGCTCAGCCCTCGATGTTTTTGAGCTAGGTGTGTAAGGACTGGATGGCTTCTGTTTACCATAGCTCACTTCAGGCAAAACCCATAATTACGTTATGCCTGCATTCTCAAATAACCCCATTATAAGCAACATAGGCAGAGACTCATGGACCAGACCTTGTATTCAGTGACTCACCTATATTAACTCACCTTTACCCAGAGAAGTAGGTGCCCCCTATCGAGGATGATGAAACCAAGACACACAGAGAGTAACCCAGTTGGCCAAGGTCCAACAGTAGGAAGGGACAGGACTGGAACTCACTGTGGCATTCAGATTCCAGAACTGCTGTTCTCAGTCCCTATACTATGTTACCAAGGTTCTCATCCCAGTGCAAAAGTGAATAACGCAAGTTAAATTGGAATTTGTGAGGCAATGAGTACTATGGACTGAATGTTTGTGTTTTCCAAACCATTTATATGGTAAAGCCCTAGCCTCTGATGTAATGGGTTTTGGAGGTGGAGTTTTGGGGAGGCCATTAGGTCATGAAGATAGAACCTCTCAAGGGAGATCAGTAACCTTACAAGAAGAAGCATGAAAGAAACGATGTCTCTCTCCGCCATGTGAGGATACAGCAGGAAGACGCCCATCTGCAAACTGAAAGGGCCTTACCACATGGCAAATCAGCTTGTACCTTGATCATGGACTCCCCAGCCTCAGAACTATGAGAAATAAGTGTTTGCTGTTTAAGCCATCCTTCTATGGTATTTGTTATAGCTGCCTGAACTAAAATGAGAAAATATTTATCTCACTTGCTCCACAGCAAAACATATGGATGATCCCATGAGACAACTCCTTACCAGTTCCTCTCCAGGAGCAAACAACTTCGTTCCCTCTTCCCATTCAACCACTCAAATGTCCAGACAAAGCCCTCTTAATTTCCACTCCCATGCTTTTACGTGGCAGAACTAGCTCTGCAGGTAGACAGACCCATCATCAGCCCTGGAGAACAACCCGGACATCATTCATGACATTCAAGTCAAGTCTATTGGGAGGGTTCATTCAAGCACCTCACCAAACTGTTGGTTCTCAACAACATAGAGCTCTTTATACAACAAGGAATCCTGCTGCTATGAAAAATAAACTTGCCTCCTATTGTGACACAGGGATTATTTGATGTAATCCCCAGAACAATCTAGAAAAAAATTCACATTTTTTTAATCTCTGCTCTACAGATAAGAAAACTAAGCTAGAGAGGGTTGATGTGGCATCCCAGTACCAATGGAGAGTGGGGCTGGACCTTGACCTTGTGCTCTAGGCAGAGCCTCCCTAAAAGGTTGGTCCCTTTAGTGCATTCTGTGCCTCTTCTGAATATTTCTCTGCCCATTCCCCTCCCCCAAAGACCCACACCTCAGTATTCATCCCATGTTTCATGCAGAAAATTTTCTATACTATTCATTGGTACAAGGCAGAGGTTCTCAACTAGATGTCAGGGGCAATTTTGCCGGCAATGTCTGAAGACACTTTTTAATTTTCAATACTGGAGGGAGCCACCAGCATTTGGTGTGTAGAGGACGGATGTGTGGTTAAACATCCGAACGTGAACGGGGCAGTACCTTGCACAACAACAGTATCAAGGCTGAGAAATCCTAGGAGCAGGATACACAAAGAAAACTATAGGTAATCTTACACCATTTGAGTGACTTTCATGTATTCCATTATAGGTATGTCTTGGTGATGCTGCAGGTCCAGTGTCGAACCACCACAATAAAGCAAATATGAAAATAAGACTATTCACGGAATATTTTTTGGCTTCTCAGTGCATATAAAAGTTATGTTTACACTAGAATACAGTCTATTAAGTGTGTAATACCATTGTGTTTAATAAAAAATGCACCCACCTTATTTAAAACTACTTCAATACTAAAAATTTTTAATAATCACCCGAACCCTCAGTGAGTCATATCTTTTGCTGATGGAGAGTCTTGCCTCAATGCTGATGGCTGCTGACTGATCAGGGTAACAGTTGCTGAAGATTAGCAGGACTGTGACAATTTCTTAAAATAATACAAAAGTGAAGTTTGCCATATCAATTGACCCTCCTTGAATGGAAGATCTCTAGCATGTGATAGCATCCTTGATAACATTTTACCCAAAGCAGAACTTGTTTCAAAATTGAGTCAATCCTTTCAAATCCTATAGCTGCTTTATCAACTAAGATTATAGAATATCTTAAATCCTCTGCTGCCATTTCAACAATGAAAACAACATCTTCACCAGGAGTAGATTCCATCTTAAGACACAACTTTCTTTGCTCATCCATGAGACGCAACTTCTAATCCATTGAAGTTTCATCATGAGATTGTAACGATTCAGTCACATCTTCAGCCTCCAATTCTGATTGTAGTTATCTTTCTACTTCTATCACATCAACAGTTACTTCCTCCACTGAAGTCTGGAACCTCTTAAAGTCATCCATGAGGGCTGCTATCAACTTCTTCCAAAGTTCTGTTAATGTTGATATTTTGACCTCCTCCCATGAATCACCAGTGTTCTTAGTGGAATCTAAAATGGTGAATCCTTTCCAGAATTTTTTCAATTTACTTTTCCTAGATCCAGCAGAGGAATCACTATCTATTGCAGCTATACCCTCACTAAATGTATTTCTTAAATAATAAGACTTGAAAGCCAAAATTACCCCTTGATCCATGGGCTTCAGAATGAACATTATGCTGGCAGGCTTGAAAACAAATTAATCTCCATCAGAGCTTTTGGGTGAACAGGTGCATTCTCAGTGAATACTAACATTCTTAAAGGAATCTTTTTTTTACTTTCTGAGCTGTAGGTTTCAACACCTGGCTTAAATATTCAGTAAACCATACCATAAAGAGATGTGCTGTAATCCACACTTTGTTTTTCCATTTCTAGAGCATAGGCAGAGTAAATTTAGCATAATCCCAAGGGCCCTAGGCTTTTTCGAATGGAAAATGAGCATTGGGTTTAACTTAAAGTCATCAGCTGCAACAGCCCCTAACAAAAGGGAGTCAGCCTTGGAAGTTTGAACCAGGCACTGACTTTTCCTCTCTAGCTATGAAAGTTTTTATGTCATCGTTTTCCTCTATAAGGCTGCTTTTATCTACATGGAAAATCCATTCCTTAGAGTAGCCACCTTCATCGATTATTTCAGCTAGATCTTCTGGATAACTTGCTGCAGCTTCTGTATCAGCACTTGTTCCTTCACCTTGTAACTGAATGTTATACAGATGGTTTCTTTCTTTAAACCCTCATTAATTAACCTCTGCTAGCTTCCAAATATTTTTTTCTGCAGCTTTCTTACCTCTCTCAGCCTTTATAGAATTTAAGAGATTAGGGCCTTGCTCTGGATTTTGCCTCCACTTAAAGGAACTGTATTAGTCCATTCTCACACTGCTGTGAAGATACTACCTGAAACTGGGTTATTTATAAACAAAAGAGGTTTAATTGACTCACAGTCTTACCTGGCTTGAGGGGGCCTCAGGAAACTTACAATCATGGCAGAAGGTGAAGGGGAAGCAAAACATGTCTTACATGGCAGCAGGAGAGAGAGCAAGAGCGCAGGGGAAACTGCCACTTTTAAACCATCAGATCTCATGAGGACTCCCTCACTACCATGAGAACAGCATGGGGGAACTGCTCCCATGATCCAATTACCTGCCACCGGGTCCCTCTCTTGACACACAGAGATTACAATTTGAGATGAGATTTGGGTAGGGACACAGAGCCAAAGCATATCAGGAACATTGCAGCTGGTTTCTTCTTCTATTCAAACCACAAAAACTTTCTGCATTTCAGCAAGTAGGCTATTTTGCTTGCTTTTCATCTGTTCACTGAAAAAGTGATTTTAAATATTCTTAACGACCTTTTCCTTTATATTTACAACTTGATTAACTGTTAGGCACAAGAGCCCTAGCTTTCAGTTAATCTCAGCTTTTGACATGCCTTCCTCACAAAGCTTAATCATTTCTAGCTTTTAATTTAAAGCAAGAAACATGAGACACTTCCTTTCACTTGTCCACTTAGAGGCAACTGTAGGGTTATTAATTGGCCTATTTTCAGTATTGTTGTGTCTCTGAGATTAGGGAGGACCAAGGAGAGGAGAAAGATAAGGGAAGGGCTAGTAGGTGGAGCAGTCAGACACACACAACATTTATCAATTAAATTCACTGTCCTATATGGGCAGGATTGATGGTAGTCAAAACAATTACAATAGTAACATCAAAGCAGACTAATCGTGGATCACTGCAGCAGACATAAAAATAATGAAAAGGTCTGAAAATTGTGAGAATTACTAAACTGTGACACAGAGATGGAAAGTGAGCACATGCTGTTGGAAAAAAAATGGTACCAACGGACTTGCTGGAGGCTGGGTTGCCACAAAGCTTTAACTTGGTAAAAATTGCATCACGTAGGAAGGACGCTAAAGTAAAGAGCAATAAAGTGAGGTATGCCTAAAACCAATTTTCAAAATAATACTGTGAGACTGGAAATATTACTATTTCACGTAAAAAGAGGATATGGAAGCCTGAGAGTTTATTGCGGTTGACCAAGGTTATAAAGCTAGGACTCGAGCCCCAAAGCTTAGCTTCAGGCCCCACACTCTAAACTGTGGTTGCAAGACTGCCCTTCCGAGTTGGATAAGACACTGTCAATATTTTATACCGCTGGTGAGAGTGAAAAGATTCTGCAGCAAGGACAAGACAGTGCCTAGAGCTGCCACTGTACAAGGCTGACTTCAAGAAAGCAGATATTTTTCTAAGTGGGGTTTATATATTATCAGGAAGGGTTCCAGGAGGAGGAGGGGTTGAAAACATTCTGAGTTGATGTCTTTGGTGGCACAAAACGACCATGCCCTAAGACTTTCCTGATGCCCAAATGCAATGCCAAAATTTGTAGGACAGCCTGCTTCTAAGATGGCTCCAGTGATCCCCATTCCTGGTATTGATCCCCTTGCATGATCTTCTCCAAAGATTTCAAGGGTTCTGGCTTCTACCTCGCTTGATCTCTCTTGCTTGTTCAGATGAAAGTCAAGTGCCATGTTATAAACTGCCTTATGGAAAGGGCCACATAGCCAAGGGACTGAGGGAAGCTTCCAGACAAGAGCCTGTAGGAACTGAGCCCTGCCCACAGCAATCTGAATGAACTTAGGACAAAATGCTCAACATCACTAATCATCAGAGAAACATAAACCAAAACCACAATGAGATACTATCTCACACCAGTCAGAATGGCTACCATTAATAAGTCAAAAAACAACAGATGTTGGCGAGGCTGTGGAAAAAAAGTTCACTCATAAACTCCTGGCGGAAATGCAAATTAGTTCAACCACTGTGGAAAGCAGTTGGAGATTTATCAAAGAACATAAAACAGAACTACCATTCTACCCAGCAACGCCATTACTGGGTAAATACCCAAAAGAAAAGAAATTATTTTACCAAAAACATAGATATATATTCATGCAGTACTATTCATAATGACAAAGACATAAACTCAACCTAGGTGTCCATTAGTGGTGAACTGAATAAAGAAAATGTATATATACATCATGAAATACTCTGCAGCCGTAAAGAAACAAAATTACATCCTTTGCAGCCACATGGATGCAGCTGGAGACCATTTTCCTAAGAAAATTAATGCAGGAACAAAAAGCGAATACCATATGTTCTCGCTTATAAGCAGGAGCTAAACATGGACATAAAAATGGCAACAATAGATACTGTGGGCTACTAAAAGGGGCAGTCGGGGAGGAGGGCAAGGGTGAAATCCAACTGTTGGGTACTATGCACACTAGCTGGGTGATGGGATCATTTGTGTCCCCAGCCTCAGCATCATGCAATATACCCATGCAACAAATCTGCAAATGTACCCCTTGAATCTAACACAAAAGCTGAAATTATTTAAAAAACAAAAGAAAAGGGTAGTGGGTTCTTCCTAAGAGAACTGTAGCCCCAAGCAACATATTAATTGCAGCTTAGTCAGAGACTTGGGCAGATAACCCAGCTAAATCACACCTGGATTCCTGATCACAGACATTGTGACAAAATAAATGTCTGTTGTTTCAAGCTGCTGGCCTTGAAGGGTAATTTGCTACACAGCAGAGATAACTAACACAGCGTGCACATCAGATTCTTCCAGTGCACTACTTCAGGTCCCCTGGGACTCACCTGGCTCTGATTCCAGTCATCTTTGAGGTGACCAGTCTTGCTTGGGCTCCAGTCACCTTCATGTAGGTGGAACCTGGTCCCACTTTTCCTCTGTCTTATATTGTACCTGTCTCCTCCCACCTCCCTTGCACCCATGCATGTCTATTTTGCAGATAATTTGCTATGGTGCAAATATTTGACCAGGGGGCAATGGAACAAGAGATGATAAATGATTTCCCCATTCCTTTTTCCTGGAAATGATAGCCTGAGATACATTTCTTACTGCTTTTCAGGAACTGCTGCTGTATGGTAACTGTGAAAGTATGCAACAATACTTGCAGAGACAGCCACCTGGCAACACCTGCATCAGCAATCTCTCCTCCTATGATTTGCTTCCTGACTCTCTCCTGCTCCCTGGAATCACACCTCCCAAAACTGTATGTGCAGAAGCCTTTATTGGGCTGTGATTTCTGGGCAATCTAAGCCAGGATGGACACTGTCTAATACATCAGAGACGCCCAGTCAACAAAAACTATCAAGCCTCCTCTGTATGGTCGAGTGACCTCTACAGTGTCCCTTTTAGTTTGAAAGTTTTATAATTCCCCATATTTTTATTTTGTTCTTATAGACTCTTATCTTCATGAGAGAAGATAACATAATGGAAGACATAAAGCAGTTCACTGAACAGGTTTCGAATAGCTTTGATGAAGCTTTTCCCTCTAACTTATTCTCCTGTAACTTCTTGCACCCATCCCTCGCTCTGCATTCCTTACTGGTACTTTCCAATGTAGAGTTTCCCTGTCTCATTACCCTCTCATACCTCCAAGTCTTTGTTCATCTATTCCCCACCACAAATAGCATCTAGCCTCCTAGTTAGTTATTCTGTATTTTTAATAATACCACTTTAAAGGTCATCTTATCCAGCAATTTAGGAAACCTTCTCTTAAAAACCTCCCTTTAAACTGTGTTCCTTCTCTGAGATCTCAAAAGAACCTAGAACATATGACTGCCTTAAATTATTCATTTTTTCTAAAATCATCATAAACTTTGCTGGAGCAACGGCCATAGTATATTCATCTAACATCTTCAGCACTTAATTACTCTTCATTGAGTAAATGAATAAATCCAATAGAGCAAGAAGAATGGCAAAACCAATTTTCCCTTGAATGTCATCCTGACAACTTCAACATAAACCTGAAAACTACTCAATTCTGTGTTGAAAGAGACAGTGAATGGAGTAAAAACTCATATTCTTTCAGCCAGTTCCATACTCAGCCTGTGCCCAGTTTGCTTTTACTATCAGTGCAGTTCAGCAAGGCAGACAATCTGGCCCTCCTCATTTAGCATTGGAGAACTCACGAGATGACATGGTAAAATATGCAGAATAAACTTGGGTGGTGGATGACAAGCATTTTTCACCTCCCCTCTTGCCATGTCTAGGCCTACACCCCTCACTTCCCAATATCCCACCTCTAGCATCAACCTTATTTTCAAGAGCAAGAACATGAAGTATCCAAACTCCTACAACCTTAGAAATGTCTACAGACCAATGACTTGTGAGACCAAAGACTGTCTGTGATAATTTAATAATGCAATCTGCTTAAACCCCCTTGTTTACACACAAATGCATACACACATACGTACACAACCCAAATATAAGAAGCTCATTAGCACTTGAGACAATTCATTCAGTTTCCACCTAAATAATGAATAGAGGAGGATATCTGATATATTCTTTTCTGGGATGTGACCCGTGACAAGTCAACTCACCCACTGAGCCTCAATTTTCCTATCTGTACAACTGAAACCATACATGCCTTCATGGCCTGTATATAATAGCAGAAATCACAGGAAATAACATGAATGGAGAACAGCTTTGAAACATGAAGAGACGTTTTCTTCTAGTACAGACTGTTGTTCCTGTTCTACCTTCAGTCTAGGGCCATCGGGCATTCTGAATTCCTGAAACATCCTCCAAAAGAGATGGTGCATTAGAACCATAGACATAAGAAGAGAATAGTTGATCCTAATTTCAGGTTTTCAAGCAGACTTTTGAATTTAATAGGCAAGATTTTAATTTAATAACAAAGAATTCAATACTCAAGGAATTTGGCCGTGAATAATAGCTTCAACAGATTATTTAGGGGTTAATTTTTCCTCACTCCCCAACCTGAAAACTGGGGAGAGTTTGATTGGACTAGGAGAATCTGAGACAGAGTCGAATGGGAAGTGAAGATGGCTGTAGAACTTAACAGTCCCCAACTAAGAGGCTCCATGCATGCTTTTACCCCACCTTCAAACCTGGCTGAGTGTCCTAATTCTAAAGAAAACACATGCAATGACTTGGAGGAATCTCTGTGCAGAGATGATCTGTGTCCTCATCCCTGGTTTGAACTTGGGCACAGCAAGTCCCTGAGTTCTCCAAGCAGCAAATGGTTTCCTATCAAAGGACCTTAAAGGCCCCAGGGATCCAGAAGTAGCAACTCTGGATAAGCAGTGAGATGTTAATGACTCAGGATCCTAGGGGTAGATGTAAAACTCAAAGCATGCTGGTGAGGAAGATAGTAATCAGAAGCTAAATCCTCAATCCCCACACTCATTTCTCAACTCCAATACTGCAGCTCTCTGGAAGCCCAAGAACTTGGTTTCGACCTCACAGAAAAGGGAGGAGACATTCTTGATTTTGTTGTTATTGTTACCTATGTCCCAGAGATTAGATAAAAATGAGGTTCAACTACAGAAGACCAGCTCCATTTTTGCGAATCTAAGTTGGTGGGTTATATCACCATGAGAAAAGGGACTCACACAGCATCTGGCCCAAAACAGGTGCCCTATTATTAACAGCTCCCTTCTCATGATGCTGAACTGACCCTGACCTTCTCACAATGCTCTCCCAGCTCCCAGTTTAGCTCTCGTGGTGACAATGACAAATGATTTAATCATAGAATCTTTGCCCAGTATGGAACTTTCCAGGCTAGCTCTCTCAATTTAGAGTTTGGAACCTGAGACCCAAGGATGGACAGAGACATGACCAGACACAGCAAAGTAGCAGCAGAGCCAGGTGGGAAGCCTAGGTCTCCTGAATCTATGTCACAGTTCTTTCTATTTCCCATGAAGCTTCCCAAGAAAAAAGCCGAGGATGACTTTGCAGGAGATCATCAATAATTTAATTGGTGGAAGACAGAAGGGCAAGAGGGAGTTAATTAGTGTGAAGAGCTAATCAAGACAATATGGCCCAAGGGGAATCCAAATACATTCCAGCATTTGAGAATGAATGACAGTGACATAGTAACAAGTTGCTCTAATCTTTCACATTCCCAAAGGCCCACCTCCTGAAATATGTTTCACATGGTTACTTCTTTATCAAATATCTCCACTGGTTTCACAATGCCTAGAAACTAAAACTCAGCTTCTTTGGCATAGTATTCAAGATCCCCTCTGTTCTTCCCTCAATCCCCTTGGCTAGCCTCAAGGTTCTCTCCAGCCTTTTGGACAACCTCCTTTCCCTCCCCTTGGATCAATCATGTCTGGTCTTCAATTTTTTGCCCAGTCTGCAAGAGTCTCTTTCTTCATCCTGCCTCATGTATCAAAACTCAGCTCAGTTTGTAAGGCACAGTTTTGATGGCACTTTCCCTTGATCTCCCAGGACAAAATAGATCTTAATTCTCTGTACTTTTAGAGTACAAAACTAGAATAGTGAAACAGAGTAATAGAGAGGTTAAAGCAAGGAGCTTAAGTCAAACAGACCAGCCACTTACCAGCTACATGATCCTTGGCAATTTCTCTAACCTCACAGAACCTTTAATTTGCAAAATGAGATATTAATGTAGTCATGTTCTAACAGCATGTGACTTACATAATATATAATACCTGTATCATGCTTAGGACAATATTTGGTACTTGTTTTATTTCATCCAGTCTAATATAGCTAGAATAAAATATAATAAAAAATTATTTTATTTTTTATTATAAAAATTATATTTTATATATAATTATATATATAACTATATTATAAAATATATAAATATTATACTATAAAAAGTGAGACAAACAATGTCTCACTTTTTATCCTGTATGATATATCATCCTTTTAGTCTATCTTTTCCCCTTCATATTTATGTCTTGCTCATTCACTCATTTAAAAATTAGTTATTATGCACCAATTTAGGTCAGATAGTGTTCTAAGCACTAGAGATACTAGGCTGAAACCAAAAAAACATGATTCCTATCCTCCAAGACTTTACTTTTGAACAAGATGGCTGACTAGATGTGGACAGAGAGAGCTTCTCCCACCAAGATACCAGATCACCAGCACACTCCAAACAGCTCTTCATAAAGAATGCACTGAGAGTGAATAGAGGGAAGCTGCAGATGCCAGGCTAAAAGGGGAGGAAGGTAGAAACCCTGCATGGGGGTGCCAAGCACCAGGACTCATTCCTAGCCCAGGGTAGGTCCTTGGGAAGAGGTGTGTGAAAGAGGCATGGAGTAGCTCAATCTCACCATGGACCTCCAGAATCCTAGCTTCAGGAGATTCCACAACCCCAGTGGACATTTAATCTGGCAGGAAACTACCTGGAGAGATGGCAGAGAAAGAACTCCAGCCTGCATGTAGCCAGATGTGGCTTGGGAACAACTGTAGTGGAGCACAGTCATTGGTGCTCATCCTCCTTGGGTCACCATACTCTTCTAGGTGGCTTAGCTTTTATTGACTGACAGACCTGAACAGAGCAGGGCTATCTTGCTCATGAGATGGGACCAGTCTGATCTGACTGTCCTCATCTGTTGGCTTATCCTGGAGTCCCTGCCGGGTGGCACCTACTTGCAACACAGCCTCAGCTTCCCAGCCAAGACACTTGCCAGTGGCCTTTGCCATAGCTCTTCCACTGGCAGACCTGTCTAAAGTTGGAGAGCTTCTGTAGGCAAGACCTCACCATCAGCAACCCTCTCCCACTACTGCTTTCTTGCTGTGCACTCACCTGCAGTGTTCCTTTGCTGCTTTGCCAGTGCTTACTCACCCACAACCTCCCCTGGATGCTTTACCAGTGTGCACCCACGTGCTAACTTTGCCACTGGCATGCAGTGTTCATGGGACCAGCCACTTCCCCCACCACTACCCTGCTGAAGCACACTTGCCAGCATTGCCTATGACAGTATTGTTACCAATGGACTGGTGACACCTTGGCCCCTCCAACACAGCAGGTGCATAAACTTGAGGCCAAAGGGAAAAATATGCAGGCCTGGTCCCAGACCCCCATGGTTAGAGCACACAGCTCAAGAGTGCTGAGCTAAGCCTTGAACCCCTGAAATAAACAATTCATTAGTTAATGAAGCCAATTAACTAAGCCCAACTTATACCACAGTCAAACCCTCAAAAGCATTAAAGAATTCCACCCAAAAGACAGTAATTTTAAATGTTTAAGGAACATCAATCCACTCACAAGAGAAAAAATAAGCATAAGAAGTCTGGAAACACTAAAAGCCAAAGTCTTCTTATCTCCAAATGAGTGCCCTAGCTCCTCAGCAATGGTTTTTAACAATGCTAAATTGGCTGAAATGACAGACATCAAATTCAGAATCTAGATGATAATGAATAACATCAAGATTCAGGAAAAAGTTGAAACCCAATCCAAGGAATCTAAGGAATCTGATAAAATATATACAAGAGCTGAAAGATAAAATGGCTATTTTAAGAAAAAACAAAAATGATCTTCTAGAGCTGGAAAATTCACTATAAGAATTTCGTGAGATAATCAGAAGTATTAACAGCAGGATAGATGAAGCTGATGAAAGAATCTTAGAGCTTGAAGACTGATTCTTCAAATCAACTCAGTCAGACAAAAGTAAAAATAATTTTTAAAAATAAACAAAACCTTGAGAAAATGAGGTATTATGTAAAGAGATCAAATCTATGACTCATTAGCATCTCAGAAAGAGAGGGAGCAAAGCATCTTTGAAAACATACTTGAGGATATTGTCCATAAAAATTTCCCCAACCTCATGAGAGAGATCAATATACAAACTCAGAAAATTCAGAGAACTGCAGTGAGATACTATACAAGAGGACCATTCAAAGTTAGTTATAGATACATAGTCATTAGATTCTACAAGGTCAACATGAAAAAAAATTAAAGGCAGCTAGAGAAAAGAAGCAGGCAATGTAGAAAGAGATCTCCGTCAGGCTACCAGTGGAACTCTCAACAAAAACCTTACAAGCCAGAAGAGTTTGCAAGTATATATTCAGCATCCTTAAATAAAAGAAATTCTGACCAAGAATTTCATATCCAGCAAAGCTAAGTCTCATAAGTGAAGGATAAATAAAATTCTTTTCACACCAGCAAACACTAAGGGAACTTGTTAACAAAGGGAACTTGTTAACAAATTTGTAACAAATTCCCTTAGTGTTTGCTGATCTGAAAAAGATTTTCTTTTCAGATCTGCCTTACTAGAAGTCCTTAAGGGAGTGCTAAACATAGAAAATGAAAAAACACTGTCACTAACCCCAAGAAAACATACCTAAGCCCACAGCACACTGACACTATACCAACCATACAATAAAATCTATGTAACAGCTAGGTAACAATAAGATAACAGAATCAAATCCTCACATATGAATATTAACTTTGAACATAAACAGGCTAGATGCCCCACTTAAAAGGCACAGAGTGACAAGTCGAATAAAGAAGCAAGAAGACAAAACTGTATGCTGTCTTCAAGAGACTCATCTGACATGCAATGACACCCACAGATTCAAAGTCAAAGAATGAAAAAAGAGCAGGTATTGCTATACTCATTTCAGAGAAAACAGGCTTTAAACCAACAACAATCAAAAAAAAAGAAGGGTGTTACAAAATAATAAAGGGTACAACTCAACAAGAAGATTTAACTATACTAAATATATATGCTCCCAACATTGTAGCACCCAGATTCATAAAACAAGTCCTTAGAGACCTATAAAGAGACTTAAATAGTCACACAATAATCATAGAAATCTTTAACACCCTATTGATAATGTTGGACAGATCATCAAGGCAGGAAACCAACAATGATATTTGGAACCTAAACTTGACACTTTAGCAAAGTGATCTTAATATGCATTTACAGAACACTTCACCCAACAATAAGAGAATACACATTATTCTTATCTGCACATGGCACATACTCTAAGATCAACCACATATTTTATCATAAGGCAATTCTCAACAAATTTTTAAAAATAAAATTATGTCAACCATGTTCTCAGACCACAGCACAATTTTAAAAAATAATATCAAGAAGATCTCTCAAGACCATGGAATTATATGGAAATCAAACAATTTGTGCTTCAATAACTTTTAGATAAAGAATGAAATTAAGACAGAAATCAGGAAATTTTTTGAGACTGATGAAAACAAAGATACAACATACCAGGATCTCTGAGATACAGCTAAAGTAGTGTTAGAAAGTTAATGATGCAAAATGCCTACATGAACAAGTTATAGAAAGATCTCAAATTAACAACCTAACATCACACCTAGGGGAACCAGAAAAATAAGAGCAAATGAACTCCAAAGCTAGCAGAATAAAAGAAATAACCAAAATTGAGATTAAGTGAATGAAATCAAGATATAAAAATATATACAAAAGAGCAACAAAACCAAAAGCTGGATTTCTGAATTTGAAAAAATAATATTGATAGACCTCTAACCAGACTAATAAAGAAAAAATGGAGGAGATACACATAATCATAATCAGAAATGACAAAGGTGACACTACCACTGACCCAACAAAAATACAGGAAAAAAGAAAAACACTCAGAGACTAAAACAAACACCTTTATGCATGAAAACTAGAAAACCTACAAGAAACTGATAAAATTCCTAAAAAAGTAAAATGTCCCAAAGTTAAACCAGCAAAAAATTAAATACTTTAAGAGACTAATAATTCATTCCAAAATTGAATCAATAATTTAAAAATCTACCAACCATAAAAAGCCTAGATCAGAGAGATTCACAGCCAAAATCTACCAGACATAGACTGAACAGGTGATACCAAAACTACTGAAAGTTTTTCAAAACATCAAGGAGTAGGGTCTCCTCTCTAACTCATTCTGTGAGTCCAGCATCATTCTATTAATAATACCAAAAGTGGTCAAAGACACAACAAAAAACAATAAAAGCAACTATCCTTGATAAACATTGATGTAAAAATCCTACCAAATCAAATCCAGCAGCACATCAGAAAGCTAACCTACCAAGACCAAGTAGGCTTTGTTCCTAGGATGCAAAGTTGTTTCAACATACACAAATCAATAATGAGATTCATCACATAAACAGAACTAAAAACACAAAACACATGATCATCTCAATAGGCACAGAAAAGGCTTTCAACGAAATTCAACATCCCTTTATATTAAAAGCCCTAAAGCAACCAGGAATTAAAGGAACATACCTCAAAATAACAAAAGATATCTATGACAAACCTACTAGCCCACATAATTCTAGATGAGCAAAACCTGGAAGCATTCCCCTTGAGCACTAGAACCACATAAGAATGCCCAACCTCACCACAAGTATTCAACATAGTACTCAAAGTACTAGCCAGAGCAAGAAGGCAAGAGAAAGAAACGAAAGTCATCCAAATAGGGAGAAGGGAAGTCAAATTATCTGTTTTCACAGATGATATGATTTTATACCTAGAAAACCTCATAGTCTCTGCATAGAGGCTCTTAGAACGGATAAACAATTTCAGTATGGTTTCAAGATAAAAAAAAATTAATGTACAAAATCAGCATTTCTATACATCATTAACATCCAAGCTGAGAACCAAATTAAAAATGCAATCCTATTCACAATAGCACAAATATAATAAAACACATAGGAATACAGCTAACCAGGGATGTCAAAGATCTCTACAACAAAAATTACAAAACACTGCTGAAAAAAGTCAGAAATGAAACAAACAAATAGAAAAACATTCCATGCTCATGAATAGAAAGAATAAATACTGTTAAAATGTCCATACTGCCCAAATAATTTACAGATTCAATACTATTTTTTGTCAAACTATCAATATCATTTTCATAGAATTAGAAAAACTATTCTAAAATTTATATGAAATTGGAAGAGTTTGAATAGCCAAGACAATACTAAGCAAAAAGAAAAAAGCTAGAGGCATTACATTACCCAACTGCAAATTATACTACAAGGCTACAGAAACCAAAACAGCATGGTATGGGTACAAAAACACAAAGACCAATGGAACAGGTTAGAGAACTCAGAAATAAAGCCACACACCTACAACCATTGGATTCATCCCGTCTCTCACTTCAGAATAAGTCTGTCTCAAATTCATCCCAAAGCCATTTGGACCACCACATGGTCATCCTTATCTCTGACTTAATTTCAAAATGACATGCTCCAATATCACTATTCATAAGAGCTATCATAATGTATACAAGTATTATATATTTTTAAGTAATAATAATAAGGGCTGGTGTTGAGTGAGTGTTCACTTGTTGCCATGAACTCTCCTGAGTATTTTATACACATGGATACATTGGATCCTTACAATGGCCTCTGATGTGGGTGAGACTGCCTAGTATCACAGATGGAAAAGACTCAGAGCACAAGCAATCTGACTGAAGTTCAAACAGAGCAAATGAGAAGCAGGACAAGATCTCAAAGAACATACCTTTCAGGCCATAAGGATTTGCTTGGAAACATCACGTGAAGTTAGCGAGAAGGTAAGTATAATTCGGAAGAAGGCTTCTCGCCAATAAGATGCAGTTGTGGAGGGAGTGGGAACAGAGCCTCCTTATGTATTCATAAACTGTCTAGAGAGAAAGCAGCTGTGGCTCCTGAAGGTGTGCTCCCTATCGTGGCCACACTGGAATCCCATTGTTCACAGCAGCTCCACATTGTCCACAGCAGCCAGTTCATTGACTTAAATGAACATTCTATTTGGAATGATTCTAGTGCAATGGAGAAGAAAGAGCAAGCTAAGCCTCGTTCACCCTCTTCAAAGTAGAATGAACACAGACAGGCCTGTTTTTTTCATCCTGGCTTCAACTGTTTCTCAGTGTAGATCCTGTGCTCTCTCCTGAACTTTGGTCAAACAATTGTTGGTCAGGTACTGTCCTAGGTGCTGAAGCCACATAAGAGAATGAGGCCCAGTTTACACTATCAGAAAAGTACACAAGAACTGGAGAACATAAATATAACATGGGGCCGGGTGCAGTGGCCCATGCCTGTAATCCCAGCACTTTGGGAGGCTGAGGTGGGCAGATCACCTGATGTCAGCAGTTTGAGACGAGCGTGGCCAACCTGGAAAACCCCCGACTCTATTAAAAATACAAAAAAAAATTAGCCAAGTGTGGTGGTGCACACCTGTAGTACCAGTTACTCAGGAGGCTGAGGCATGAGAATCACTTGAACCCAGGCAGTGGAGGTTGCAGTGAGTCAAGATTGTGCCACTGCACTCCAGCCTAGGTAATAGAGAGAGATTCCATCTCAATTTAAACAATAAAAAAAGACTATACACACACACACATATATGTATATGTAATATTGTAAGCACAACCAGAAAAAAAAAATCTAAGCTTCAAGTTGTACACAAAAATATTGAACCACTATGTGGTACTTCATTTGTAATTGGTAAGCACAAATTAACATCATAATATGATGGCACTTCACACTGACTAGAATGTCTAAAATAAAAAAGCCGAGACTACCAAGTGTGAATGCGGATGTGAAGTGACTGAAAGTTTTGAATATTGCCTGAGTAAGTATAAATTGGTATGTCTACTTTGGAAAACTATTTAGCATTATCTAACAAAACTAAACAGGCACATACTCTATTACACAACTGTGTATTAAAAGATATGTATGAGAATGCTATCATCATTTTTCTTTTTCATCATTTTTATAATAATCTAATACTGTGATTTATAAAAATATCATTACAGTGGGTAACTGAATTGTATAGTCACACTTTGAAACACTTCATGGCAAAGAGAATAAAATACTATTCCATTAAGATAGTATTAAGATACTATTATTCTATTAAGAATCTATTAATAGTAGACTTAAACATATGTACCTGGACCTATGAGACAAAAGTTATGATATCTACCTTTTAAATATTTAAAAATGTATTACATGGCACTGAGTTTTGAGATATGGCATTTAACTTGATTTCTCCAAAAATGCCTGTTTTTTAATCCTGAAATGAAAACTATCTTCCCAAGATACAAATGAAGTTTTCTGAACCTTGACTTATGAGAAAAGAATTATGATATATTATAAAATAAAATACTATTCCATATGGTAATTTGGACTAATTGCATAATAATGTTTGAGCAAAAGAAGGCAAACACAAAAAATATATACTGTCTGATCCTGTTTGTATAAACCTGTTAAAAAATCGTCAAAACTAACCTATGGTGTTATAAGTCAGGATTGTAAATACCTTTGGTAGTAGGGAAGAGGGAGTGATTATGTGTACACAGGAACAAAAGGGAGTTTTGTGGGTGTAGGTTATATTCTGTTTCTTAATCTGGGCACTAAACTGAATATTTGAGTTGGGAAAATTCATCAAGATTTTATATATATATATATTCAAATATATATGAATTCTATGAATATATTTATGCATTCTACAAGTGCATATTTCAATAAAATATTTAAAAGTTTCTTATACGGTACTGAATTTTAAGACATGGCTTTCAATTTATTTCTCCAAAATTTCCTATTTTTATCCAAAAACAAAAGCTATTTTTCAAAAATAGAACTTTTCTGAACCTTGACCTACAAGAATTCTGATATCTACTTTTGCCAAGTGAAAGTGAGAATTAAATTGGAAAACTTAACACTGCAACAACTTACAAGCATAATAAATACTTGTAATGGGTGGGTGGGTGAGTAAAGGTGTTCTGTAAATGCTATTACATTAAGGTTTGACCATTACATTGTTTAGAAAACCTATTAAGAGTAGATCTAAACATAATACATAACATAGCTATGCCAATCAAGTCCTAGAATGTACAATAGATTGTACATCATTCCCTGATCATTTTCCATATTTTCACTTATATTGTCTGTACTTCTTTGATACACCTTTTATTGTCATAACAAACTTCCTACTTATCCCAAACACACCCCATGTAATTCTTTAGCTGGTCACAACCCAGATAGGTCCATCTTCTCAGAATTCTCATTCACCAATCTGTCCAAAGCATACCTGTTTCTTCAAAGTCCTCTTCCTCTTTTTAACTCCTGTTATACTTTACCTACTTCTCCAACAGCAATAACAGAATCACAATCACAATAGGCTTCCATTGGTTGGATGTCATGCTTTGGGCTAAAGTTTTATGTTAATTTATAATCCAATCATTCCCTGGAACAGTATTGATAGTCTGTTGATATTTTAATAGAAAAATAAAATAAATTAACAAAAATGATGGGAATTGGGCATTATTCTCCCATTTTTTAAATAAGGAAACAAAGTCTCCCATTGACTAAGTAACACACAGATCTATCCTATACGATCAGGACCTAGAGGACTTGGATTCAAAACCACATCTAGTAGAGTCTGATCCCCAAACTATCTTAACTAGTAATTGAATACTGAAATTACAAACTTTCAGAATGATAGATCCAGATATCAGGCTATCTCTGCTTGTAACATAATTATGATTTCTCTATTTACAGCTGGGGTACTGAGGCAAAGATTGATTTCAGTGCCTAGGCCATTGTTTCATATCTTGTGCAACAGAGAAATCATAAAATTGGAGTCATGATTCTGGAAAGTGTCATCTGCAGCTGCCAAATAACCTACCTGCATTACTTCATCTGATGCAAAGAGGACAAGGAATATTCTCCGCAATTTGCAGGTCTATTAACTGTAGCTCAGAGAGATCAAGCAATACACTTAAGGTCACACAGCTAATGGTGACAGGAAGCTAACATAGAACCCACTGATTCTTGATACTTTTATGCCAGGCTCCCTCAACCATAAAAGCTACCTCCTTAAAGATCCACGTGTTGATGAGTCTCAGTAGGGGTCCCTGCCAATCCATAACAAAGGGCTAATGAGGTCCCACTTTCCTTTTAAGCTGTCATTATTTGTACACTCACTTTTGTTTCTGCTGTTTTGGATGCAGGCTTCTATTTATACCTCAAAATTTAATCTAAATATCTCATTCTCTGGGAAGTCTAATGAGATCATTACTCCTCTATTTTGTTCCACAAACTGCCCCGGAGGGCCTGCTAATATAGGAGGCAGTGGCCAAGGTACTGGGGATTCAATGGTGAACAAAAAGTCATACATCAGAGCTTACCTTCTTTAGAGGGAGAGGGGGAGGACTCACATGCATCACTCTCAAATGCAATTTCCAGTTGTGGTAATGCTATGAACCAAAAATATGAGTATCTTTAAAGGAGTATAATGGGGCATTGGATCTAGCTGGAGAGGTCTGAGAAGGTTTCCTACTCCTCAGGCAGAATTAAGTCACCTGGCACAATTTGTACCTCTGCACTTGCCCTCACTTCACCACACTGTAATTTATTTTCCTATAGTTTATGAGTAATACAAGTACAAGACCGTGTCCTATTCACACCTTGATCCCACATCCTGGAAAACTGGCATGGTATATATTGGTGGTCAATAGGTCTTCCTTGAATTGGTTTTTATTATCCTCACCATTATTGCTGCTATCCTTGTGGCTACCACCATTGTTGGAGAAAAATGTGGATGTGTCTGAATACAAGCCCCACGTGGATGAGCTCTATTTTAACTGCACCTTCTTGGCACCTAAAGGAAGCAAACAGCAATTTGTTGATGACAAAAGAAATGAGAAAGTTGACTAACTCCAACTGCTTCTCTGAAATGCTAATTTGCTTTCAGAGCCTCTTCTCCAGTTCCTTTATAGTAATTTTACAAGCTTGTAGCAAGGACAACTTTCTGTTAATGACTACTTGCAAATCCAATATGATGATTGTGTTTTGTCTTCAGCTGGGTTAAAACACTAGCTTACAAGTAGAACAGCAAAGGTAGAGATGTTGGCAGCCAGTCCAGAGCAGATATCAAAGGCGCTATCCTGACAAGAGAGATTTGCTCTTAGATACTTTAAAAATTAGAACTATTTTTTTAACATCTTGAAGGCCCTGTTTAGAAATGTTCTCCAACTATCATACTAGACAAATAAACTGACTGAGGCCTGCGAAGATAAATTCTAGGTCATACAGTCATACAGCAAGATAGGGTGAAAATGGGTTTTAGGCCCCAACTTTGTGGGTTTCGTTTTATACAAAACTCTTTCTACTATGCCCAGTTTCTTTAAGAGCATGCCAGAAGTATGACATTCCAGCCACGGCAGCACTTTCTAGAGAAGAAGGGCTACAGTGCTTGCAAATTTAGTATACATTTTTCACATGGTATTCCGTCTCTTCACCATTTTCCCAGTTCTGACCCTTTAGGAAGTTTACTCGGAAACAAATGGCTGCTGTTTCATAAGCACCTTACGCTGTTCATGCTGTTTCCATTTCCTGTATTGACTATTGTTATCAATGCGACTGCCAAATAACCTACCTGTATTACTTCATCTGATGCTAAGAGGACAAAGAGTATTCTTCTCAATTTGCAGGTGTGTTAACTGCAGCAAAGAGAGGTCAAGCAATGCACTCAAGGTCACACAGCTAATGGTGACAGGAAGTAAACTTAGAACCCACTGATTCTTGACACTTTTATGCCAGGCTCCCTCTACCATAAAAGCTACCTCCTTAGAGATCCACATGTTCATTAGTCTTAATAGGGATCCCTGTCAATCCATAACAAGAGGCTATATTGCTAACAAGAGTTACTATTTATCACCTACTATGTGCCACACACCCACTAAGATGTTTGGCATATGCTTCTTCCAAAGCTCGGAGGAACACTGCAAAGACATTTATGTATGTATTTTGAATACACATGCATAAAATCACCCTGAAACTCAGTGGCTTAAAGAAACAATGATTTTGTTTGCTCCCAATTCTACGGATCAGGTATTTAAGCAGAACTCAGCTGGGCAACTCCACATCCAGCCTAGGAATTCGCAGCTGAGGCTGGGATGTGCCTCACTCAACATAGCCTCTCTCTCCTGCTGGGCAGGTGCTGACCTCCAAGAGGATACATTCTACAAGGTAACGGTGGAAGTCATGAATCTCACAAGGCTCGAACTCGGAAAAAAAAGAAAAAAACAGGATCACTTCCTCCACATTCTATTTTTTAAGCCAGGTGACAGAGTTGGCCCTGGCAAAAAGGCAATTGGGATAAGACAGAAAATATTATTACTGGCATCTTTGGCAATAAAATCTGCCAGAATATAATAATTAGGAGCCTGTTCTTTGGAATCAAACATTTCAGCTCTGCCCTCAGCTGTGTGTCCATGGATAGGTTATTTAACCTCTCTGAGGCTCCGTTTCCTCATCCCTAAAATGGGAATAATATCACAAAATTACCAAAGAAAATAAATAAGGCATAAAATGAGCCTAATGCCATGCCCACACAGAGTAAGCCTCTATAAACAGTTGCTATTAATATAATTAATTATCTAAGGATAGTTTTAAGAGTGAAAGCTGCCTTGGGAAATTTACACAGAGACAACAGGTATACCCCAGAATTTATGTTCACCTCCAGCTAACATTATCATTAACCATTGAAAATGGAAAAAATCAAACTAAAACTGAAACTGAAAGAGATTAATTAACTTTCTCATGTTCACTGACTCTCTCACACTTACACACTAATGAAACTTCTATGTGCCAGGCAAGAGAAAGCATTTCCCTGCCATCTTGGGACTTGTATTCCAGTGACAGAGAACTACTAAGCAAGTAGATAATTCCTCATAATATTGCTCTTCATTAAATGAATCAGGGTAAAGAGACTACACTAGTGGACATGGTTTCATCTGAAAGAATGAGATATTGCTGATTCAAATTGCTTAAACCAGTGGTCTACAAACTGGCCCATAGACCTAACCTGACACCTGCTTTTGTAAATAAAGTTTTATTGAAACACAATTGCACCAATTTATTTACATCTACTTTAGGGCTGCTTTCATGTTGCAATTACAGCTTCAAGTACTTCCAACATATGGCATGGCCTGCAAAGCTTAAAATATTTCCTACCTGGCCCTTTACAGAACACATTTTCCTAACCCTGTTTTAAACAATAGAGAAATGTATTATCCCCATAACTGAAGATTTAGAGGAAGACAACGTCATGTCCTGTGAATCACTGCTGTTATGAGGGACTCAGGATCCTCACATCTTTCCATTCTGTGGCCTTCAGGCTACAGCTTTCTGCAAGGCTGGGTCCCTTTAGGTTTGCAAAATGGAATACAGATATTCCAGACTCATATTGACAGAGAGTCAGGACGAGAAGAGAGCGTCCCTACAGAGAAAAGACCACTCCTAAGAATGCCTCTCTTGGGAGGAAAACACAATAATTCCCAGAGGCACCCAAAGACACTCAATAATGCCCTATCATACTTCATCTACCAGAAGTGTGTCACATGTCCTTCCCTAAACCAGCCACTGGGAAGGGAAGGAGACCAGCATAATTGTCTAATGCCCATCAGAGCAATCCCTGGGTCTGGACATAGACTCCTTCTCCCCTAAATTGTGTTGATGAGGGATACATGTATAAACAAAGTTGGCCCAAAAGAGGTTATTGGACCCCAACAGTGTTGGATATGAAGAGTGATTGTAGTCAGCGTAAAGGTAAAATGTTCCTTTAGAAAACGTGTTCAGAGAAGGAATCTCACAGGATATGATGCCTGAATGTAGCCCTGAATGATAAGAAGGAACAGGCCTTAGGTTCTGTGAAAGAGTTTTCTAGATATGGGAACTTGCTGGTAAGGAAGAAGGCTGTTGTTCAAATTTCTACACTTTGGATGCAAAGCTTACACGGTCTCCACTACTCCAACCTGACTGCTGAAATTGCCCCGTTCCCAAACAACAGTCTCTAATATCATAGTCTTCTGTGCAGTTTTTGAGCATGTCCTCCAAACTAGACATGTCATTGTACCCATCTTGGGTAATTTTCTCCTTCTGTCTGGTATATATGTATGTGGTTACACAAGTTATTTTGTCCTAAGCAGGTTATCCACATCCCTAAAATAGGGATAATATCAGGTACGTCTCATCTAATCATCGCTAATAGAAGATGAGAGGGTCAAATCTAACCGGTAGATAGTTCGCTCTTTCATCTTCTATTAGCATAAGAACTCCTTAAGATCATTGACCATAGCTGGTTCCAATCCACATGGACCATGACAACATCTAATACAGAGTGAACACACAGTACATGCTCAATGAATATAATCAAATTAGACACAGTAGTATAGATTTGTGGCTTAGCTCGATTCAATTTGTTGGGGGTGACAAGGCCCCAGAAAACCTTAATATTTGTAAAAGGAATGACAATGGAATAGTATTCATCCAACGTCTGTTCCCAGAGGACTCCAATGGGTAAAATACAAAGTTGGACAGAACAATGGGGCAAGAGGCAGGAAAGGAGTCCACTGTATACAGACAGCAGAGGGTGGAGGACACATGTGGAGGGCCTAGAAAGTCATGATAAAATTAGATATGAGTTTTCCAGCCATAAAGAGTCACTGAAAATGAAACAAGATTTACTGATTACCTTGCTATATTTCAGGAACTGTGTAAGTTACTTTCCATATACCTTTAATCTGCATTTTAAAAGATTATTAATGCTGGGCACAGTGGCTCACACCTGTAATCTCAGCACTTTGGGAGGCCAAGGAGGGCAGATCACTTGAGGTCAGGAGTTCAAGACCAGCCTGACCAACATGGTGAAACCCCATCTCTCCTAAAAATACAAAAATTAGCTGGGCGTGGTGGCACATGCCTGTAGTCCCAGCTACACGGGAGGCTGAGGCAGAAGGATTCCTTGAATATGGGAGGCAGAGGTTGCAGTGAGAGAGACTGAGCCACTCTCCTCTAGCCTGGGCAATAAAGTGAGACTCTGACTCAAAAAATAAATAAATTGATTAATTTTAAAATTAATTAATTAATTTTTAGGATTAATTTAATTAATTAATTAAAAGTTTAAAAGATTATTAAATAAGTGTAATCTCTGTTTCATAGGTGATGAAATTCATGCTCAGGAAGGTCAGGTGGCTGAGGGTCACACGGTGAGATGACAGATCTAGGATTCTACCCAAATCTCTTCAATGCTCAAGTTTATGACTTGTCTTCTCAGCCACATAGTTGACCTCTGACCAATGATTTAAGAAGCTCATCCCAGTAAGAAGAGAGAGAGAATGGGTTTGCTGGAGAGGGACAGAAATCAGAGTTTGGTACTTTAGTTAAAAGCCACGGCAATAGCCCAGGACAGAGAGGGTGAAGTCTGGCTCTGAGCATCGTTATCAGAAATCAACCATACATAAAAACTAAGTGGATGAAGAGAAGGGAGCAGCTGCAGAAGACACAAATGCATCCACCTTGGGGAGATAGGCTCTGGGAAAATAGGCTTTTCTGCTTATGCCACTATTACTAAATAAAAGCAGCATCAACATTGCCTTTGGGATTCTTGCTCTGACTCTGGACACACATTCTAAGCTTAGACAAGCTTTAGTCGCAAGGACAAAATATTATTAGTTTAGCTGTGTTTTAGCTCCAGCTTTCTCTATGAATCATGTGTGCATGAATCATAATCACCACTCTTCATATTTTAGAAGCAGATGTATAATTTTTCTTACCCAAGAAAAAAAAATCAATTGCTGTCTAAATATGAATCTAATGTTGTTTCTGAATCTCTTTGATTTATTCAATTCTGAGCCTTCATGTTCTTTGGGAGTGAGAATAATCAGGAAAGCTTAAAAGAAGAAAGTGACAAGGTGTCACACTGAGCATTTGCTCTGTGACTGCTCTCCACTTTTCAAAGTCAAGGTAAGTGTAAGTGTTCACATTATTTTATAGATGAGGAACCTGAGGCTCATATAAGCAATGTATTGGCCTAGGGGTCACACAGCTATTAAGCATCAGAATTTAGGATTTCAATTAAAGAGTGTCAGATCCCAAATTATATGCTTCCAATGGCCCTTCCCCAACCTACCTAGCTACAGCGTAAAAACATGGTGTTGGCTGGGTATAAGGGCTCGTGCCTGTAATCCCAGCACTTAGGGAGGCCGAAGCAGGAGAATCACAAGGTCAGGAGATAGAGACCATCCTGACTAACATGGTGAAGTCCCGTCTCTATTAAAAATACAAAAAATTAGCCAGCCGTGGTGGCATGCACCTGTAGTCCCAGCTACTCGGGAGGCTGAGGCAGGAGAATCGCTTGAACCCAGGAGGCAGAAGTTGCAGTGAGCCGAGATCATGCCACTGTACTCCAGCCTGGGTGACAGAGTGGGACTCCATCTCAGAAACAAAAACAAAGAAACAAACAAAAAACATGGTATTCGGCCAACTGACCGCATGCTACAGTTCTCTTTGGAGATGACAAAGTTCTCCCCAAGGGGGCTTTGTCATTTGTCATTTACCATCATCTTAGGACACTGCATTACCAGTGGAACACTACTTACCTCTGAATATGGCCACTGTCTATGAAATGGGGATAGCAATTCCACCAGCTTCATATCGTTGATATGAAGCACACAGTTCGAGTAGATGGGGGTGCATTCCAGTACTGGGTCACTACCAACAGTGACACCTGTCAGATTGGACACCTCTCAGCTCCAGGACATGATCATGCAATGCCCTGAGCAGTTCTACCCTCCTGCTACTGAGCACAAGTTTCCTCTGGCACAATACCTGTTGCTTTGTCAGACAATGTAAACGAATATTTTCAATCTTTCTGGTTAGTGGTGGCTGAAGCCACATGCCAAGCTCCACATTGGCATCTCAATGCACATGATCTCATTGATGCCCCTAGCCATCAATGAGAAGCTTGGAGTGTTATTCTCAAGTTACTGATGTGGAAGCTGAAGTTCTGTATGTTGACATGTCCACAGGTGTACTGCTTTATAATGCAGTAGCCTTGATGTATTTAAATGTAATAAGAATACTAGTGGATTGGATTATATCACATGCAATAATATTATTAATGTTATTTATCAAATGCAGTAGCAATATCTATAAATAGTTTACATATAACACTTTAAAACTCTTTATGTATTTTCAATCATATAATCTCATCAGGCCTCAATATTCTCTCAAATTTGGGTCTAAATAAACATTTCTTTTTAAAAACCCATACGAATGAATCAAAACACACATTTAAAGGTCACAAATTGCCCTCTGGTCTGCTCTCAAAATTATCTTTCCACATTGAAGCTTTTATCCTGTCACTCCTTGGTTTAAACATTGTGGGAGAGACTTCAAATCTGATTTATCAATAGAACTGAAGCAAGCAATTCCAATGATGATTCAAGACTGGGGATCTGGATTCAGCAGATATTTCAAAACCACATTGTTCTCATTGTCTTTTTGATCAGGGCAATTTCCGTTTTCTCCCATCCTGCATTTCCTGACCTTCAGACTATACTCTCTGTGACAGCCTGCATGCTCCGTTAGGTCTCATATTATAACAACAATGTCATAAACAAGGTGGAGACCAGATCCTTCATTTTTATTCACTGTGAAATACAAGGAGTGTGCAATTTACCACTTATCGTACATGTGATAACCAGGCACAGGGAAGGGCAAGCAAGGGTCTAAGCAAATGCTAAAATGATAAGAGAACCTGGATCCGCAAGAGAAAATGTTCTCTGGGAAGAACTCAGTGAGATCAATGAATACAAATTGCTGAAAAAAAATCACACCTGTATGATCACTTCTTCCATTTCTCTAGAAAAGAGCCCTGAGCGGTTTTTTATGTGATGCACAGCGTCACTGTAATATGAGAGGGTGATGAGCATGTGATGTGGAAAGGTGGCTTACTCAACAGAAATATTTGTAGAAATGTATTCACTCACGTTGGACAGCAGGGATCAAAGTGCCTGCTTGTTTTGCCAGTGAACGAACACCAGGCCCTGAGTCCGGCCTCCTGTGAAATGCAATGACAGGCTAGTCTGTGTTCCCACAGACTTCCTCCCAGAATCAAAGACTAAGGCACGAGTTTGCAACCATGTGTTCACGTTGAACAGAAAATCTTTACACAGCATGTCGACAGAGGTGGGCATATTTGATTCTGACTAGAATCAAGTCTGATTAGAATGTGACTTTCCAAACAGTGTGAGCATGGCAGGAAGAAGTCTCGGAGTTAAATGAGCTGGTGACATCTTGTAAGGGCCATGCAACCTTGAGCAAATCCTTTAATATTTTTTAGTCTTAATTTCTTGTTCTATACAATGGAGATGAGAACCTGCCTTATAAAGCTTTTGTGAGAATAAAATTGGTGACATATTTACTATAGTGTCTTCTCATATTCTCAGAGGACGGAAGTTTTCTTGCCTTTGCCCCTTGAACCTGGGAGTCCCTGAAGTGCTGCAGATCAATATTGATAAACAGGATGGCATAAATAAGGAGAATAAAGTCTACATGCTATGACTTATTTTTAAGGCCCCCTGTCCTCTGACCTCCTCCAACAATGTTACTTTATTTCCTCTCACTGCCATTACCGAATTCCCATTCCAAGTCAGCAGCTTCTTTTAATGACCAGAATATGTTCTATTCCTCAGGAGTTTAGAAATAGAGAAGAACAAAGTAATAAAGTTTGGTAACAATATTGGTAGAGAAGAAGACACAGCAATCAAACAAATATGAGTTAAAACCCTGGGTCTGTGATGCAGAATTAGACTTGGTGTCCCCACCCAGAACTCATCTTGAGTTATAATCCCCACAATCCCCACTTCTCATGGGAGGGACCCAGTGAGAGGTAATTGAATCATGGGAGTAGTTACTGTCACACTGTTCTTGTGATAGTGGGTTTTCATAGGGTCTGATGCTTTTCCCCCTTTCACTCAGCCCTTCTTCTTCCTGCCACCTTGCAAAGAAGGGACCTTGCTTCTCCTTCAACTTACGTCATCATTGTAAGTCTCCTGAGGCCTCCGCAGCCCTGCTGTACTGTGAATCAATTAAACATATTTTCTTTATAAATTACCCCATCTCAGGCAGTTCTTCATAGCAATGTGTATACAGACTAATACACTCTGCCATTTCTGTGACAAGTTGCTCAGCTGCTTTCAACCTGAGTGTCCAGGGCTGTAAAGTGAAAATAAATCCTATCTTACAGCAGCACAAAGTGAAGATAAGACCTACCTTATATAAATATAACTTTTATATATTTATGTAATGTGATAAACTGTGGCTTATTCACATGTAAACCGTGGTATCTTGGTGAATATGTTAGGATTTAAGATGATTTCTGTTTTGGAGATCTCTCTCTTTTCCTTTATTTTATTCATTCTCGAAGAATAAAAATTACTTACAATACTCTGCTAAACAAAATAAAATAAATATCTTAGGTGACAAAAATCAAATTGACAAAATAGACTAATAATATATTTCATCAGAATATCCATTATAGAATTACTTCAAATTGTTAAGATTATTATGTAAATTTGAGATGGCTTTCATTTAAACATTCTTTTCAGTGTTTATTTCATAACTAGAACTGAAGTTAGACCTATAAGAAATAAGAGAAAATGAAGTAGTTACATGTTCCCATACTAATAGAACATATATACTTATGTACCTATCCCATTAAAAAAAAGAAAAGTTTTCTGCTCTTTATTGTAGACACTCCAAAGAACCACCATTAAAAAAAAAAAAAGACCTGCCTTAAAGTGGCATTGTGAGAACACGATGCACTACCACGAACCAAGCGCCAGGCACAATGCATGGCTTACTGCAGCCATTCAGTAAATAGCAGCACAAATATTTTTATTAAGAATACTAGAATTCAGGAATAGCTACATTGTTGTCATTATAATTCTGAAGGGCAATGAAATTTGACAGCGTAGTTGGTGTGCTAATGCTGAAATCACCTGTTCTCAGAACATCTCTATTTGATTAGTCAAAGAACTTATTTGTGCTTCAATTCACTCACCTGTAAAAACGCCCGAAAGTACAAAAACAGTCACCTTCTTTGTCTGGGAAACCTGCTCATTTTAATTAACCTAAAAGGTTTCTAGCAATTCATGTTTGTAAAGCACTTTGACATCCTAAGAATAAGAGGCAATTTAAATGCAAAGTTTTAGTATAACAGCTTTTTAAAATAATTATTACTCAAGGGGCTCTCAAGCAAGAAGGAGCTCCTAGAATTCCACACCTCTCACAGAGAAGAAGGTGCTGTGTGGCTACTGAAGAGCCATGTCTCAAATATTCCGCAAGAGTTCCTGGAACTCTACTTACTTAGCAAAAATAACATGGGGCAGAATCAAAAAATATAATAAAAGATAGTAAAAATAGGGATAATATGAGTGCTTCAAATACCAGCTAAATCTTGATTGCTGCTATACCTGCAAATCAAATTCAAATTGCACTCCTGAGCTCTATCAAAGAAAAAACAGAGCTGGACAGTAGTTAGAGGGGTAAAAACAGACTTTATTCTGGATTTTTGCAATAGGAGAAAAGATACCTCAATTTAAACTGGGTTCAATTCTGAATACAGCACAGACAAGAAGGAATGTATAACCATGGAGTAGGAGACAGATTGGGGATGGAAAACAACTAAGATAAAACATCAGAGATAAAAGGATTCTGGCAAAACCCACTGGACTAAATTCTTGCTAAAGACAGGCCAGTATGAGCAGACATCACCTGAGGATGATGCCCAACCAGATAACAGTCCACCCATCTAAGAAAATTTAGCAAGGACTAAAAGCAGGTTTCCTGGGGACTGCATTTTACTCCTTAGCATTAGCATTTCCTGTCTTTCAATGGGACGATCTTCTTGACCTAAAATTGCCGTGGCAACCTTGTGCGTAGGGTGGAAGAGGTCACTATACAGGTAAGGGTGATAGATGTGGCTTTTTTCCATAATTGGTACCTGAAGAAACAAGTGGGTCATCACATTAGATTGACTCAGGGCATCTCTCACCAGGTTATGGGCCTTTAGAAAACACAGAGCTCAATTAACTTTCATGGAAATTGGATTATTTCCTACCCATTTGGAGGCTTTTATTTATCCACCAGGAGCTGTACAAGGCAAAGGTTCTTGTGTGTGTATATCCCTGAAAATCTTTGAGGAGGCTCCAGTACAAAGATGATATTCTTCTAGGTTACAAATAACCTGCATGTAAATTATCAATTATAATTTCATAATGGCCCTGTGTGGTCAGTATGAGAGAATCAGTGCACATAGGACAATAAATGAGGTTCAAGGATTAAGTAACTAATCACATATGTTATCATTAGGCATGAGCTCAGACCTGCCTGATCCCAAATCCCACACTCATTCCACTATACCATGTGACCTCAGTGGTTCTTGTGGGTTACAAATACCAGTCTTATCTTTGAACTCCAAGGTAAAGCTTCACAGGATGACCTCATAACATCAGAGAAGGACATGAGCTCAGGGAGAGAACATGTCATGTCGGGCTTCCTTTTGACTGGAGTAGTCGAGGGATACTCCAGTCTCTGTGAATGTGGATGTTGCATTAACAAAACGGAGGAGAGGCCAGGTGCAGTGGCTCACACCTGTAATCCCAACACTTTGGGAGGCCAAGGTGAGTGATCACCTGAGATCGGGAGTTGGAGACCAGCCTGACCAACATCGAGAAACCCAATCTCCACTAAAAATATAAAATTAGACGGGTTTGGTTCTGCATGCCTGTAATCCCAGCTACTAAGGAGGCTGAGGCAGGAGAATTGCTTGAACCTGGGAAGCAGAGGTTGCAGTGAGCCAAGATTGTGCCATTGTACTCCAGCCTAGGCAACGGGAGCAAAACTCCATCTCAAAAGCAAAATATAAAACAACAAAACAAAACAAAAAAAGGGAAAGAACTTTCTACTGTAGTGCCAGAACTTTCCACTGTTACTGTGTGCCAGAAGCCCTCCCAGGTGCTTCACAGCTGCTCTCTAATTTAATCCTAACCCCTCTGCTAGGGATGTATTATTGTGTCCCATGATACAGCTGAAGAAATTGGTGCTTAGAAGGTTTGATTGTCCAACGTTAAAATGTGAGCAAAAAAGTTAGACCTGAAATTTGGAACCAGTTCTTGGCTATAGTAGCCAAGTGCTTTCCATCACTCCAGGTACTTCTAAAGTAATTCAACAGATAACTAAAGCAGTCATGGTTCCTGGGATGTAAACACTACTGCTGGCTTACCTATGCAAGAAGGGACCCATTGGAGAACTGGAATTCAACTTAGCTCTGATGAGAGAACAAGTTTGTTTCTGGGGTAGCCCTAAAAGCATCTCTTATTTTGTGTAGTAACAGGGAAAATAGGCTGAAAATCAGAACTAAAATTTTCTTATACACGTTGCAGAATCATGAGAAAAGCTGAATTCACGTACCCCACAAGTCTCTCCTGTGAGCTTAAGGGCATCAGCTGGGAAGGAGTGGGGCAATGACACTTTGAATGGGGGCGTTTGATTGGATTGAGACCAAAATGGGAATCTTTATCCATCAGCACCACTATTGTGTAAAGAACTCAATGTATTGCCTTGAACACAGCCTGAGACACGATTTGCTTATTTTTCAAACAATTCTTTCTCCAATCAGTATATACATTCCATGAGAGAAAGAATTCGTTTGCTGGCTTCATTCACTAACTCAAACAATGCCTGCAAGTAGGTTTTCTCCTTTTGTGACTTTCCTTCCCATTCTCTGCTCTCTGCCAAATAGTTCTCTGCTTTCTTCTTTTTTTCCTTAGACTATCTTGAGACCTTGACTCAAATTAGATCATAGGAGTGAACCTAGTAAGCAAAGATATTTTACCCTCAGCAGCTGTGAGAAGGAGGTGGTCTGAAGACCCAAACAGTGCAGTCACTTCTGATGAAGAATATGCTCTGTGAGGAGAGAGCAAATCAATAATTATGGAGCAAAGAAGAGAGAAGTTTGGAAGAAAGGAGAAAATGAAAAAAAGAGAGAGAAATGCTGGGAAATTGCACACACAAAGTGATGTGGATTGGAGTCAGATGAATATTTTGTATGTCAAGTTCTGTAAGGACTTAAGCAGTAGGCAAAGAATGTAAAGGATTATTTTATCATCTCCTCCCTTGAATTTTACAAATGTTAGAAAGTAAGGTTCTTAAACTATTACATGATCTGTTCAAGGGGTATGCAATAGAACTAGAATACAGCTTGTCTTAGCCTAGCATCTTCAGTTTGGAAATTAAAAAAAAATTAATGTCAAGAAGAATATGGACATTATTTTTAAAAAGCTGGGCAGTTGAATATCTTTTTATGGGCACAATATATGTGTTTGGTCGTGTGTCTGTATTTCTGTGTTTACTATTTTATTTGTTTAACACAAAAAATATTTAATGAGCACCAACTACTAAGTGTCAGGTACATATGATATCCTTTGAAGTCAATGCTGTTTATCCACCTCTTTCAACAGGTTTAAAAATGTCAAGTGATAGGATGTAGCTAAGACTTAGGTTAGACCTCTCAGATCTACAGTTCTATTTTTTCCACTGTGTTATCTCAACCTGACCTGTACCACCAAACACAAGGCAAAATAAAACAAAGCAAATGAAAACAGAAAGACAAAGAGGAGCATAAAAACAATCAAAAACATTCTGGAGAGCAGCCAGGACATTATGCCAGGAACTCCACAGAAACCGGAATGTAAAGAGTAACAGATCTTCAATTCACCAAGTCCCCCTTTGAGTAATGAATTCCAAACAAACCATATTGTATCAGAAAGCCCTGCTGTGCTGAGGAGTTCCCACTCCCATGGGGAAATACTGATGTGCTCTAGCTGTGTCTATAATTTGATAAGACAAGGACAGCAATGGAGTTTGGGAAATGGATCGATTTTAATGCAATGCCACCGACAAATCAGAAAGGACTACGTGATGGTTCTCAGGAGAACATGCCTGCACCTCCTCATTCCTGCATGTGAGAATGGTTTGCCTTTAATTAAGTTAGGGGATTACAGCCCCAGTGAGGCTGTTGCTACTGATGAGTCATGAGTCAGGACTCATCCTAAGGCTTGCATTAAATGGAATATAAAGACCTCAATAGGTCCTATCTCAAGGTATAACTGTCTGCTTGTGGGGTTGTGTGGAGAGGAGAGAAATAGTCCATGAATGACCTAATGCCAGGCCATAAAAGCCTCATTTCTCATCACATCTGTGTAAAGTAGATTTTGTCAATGTGCCTAAATAAAATAGGAAATTAAAGTTCCAGAAATAATAGATAATTGAGATAGAAATTGAAGTCTGGTCTATCCATTCAAATATTCTTTTCTTTTCCTCTTTTTCTTTCTTTTTACCAGATACTATGGGTTCCAAAGACATTCTCCAAAAAGGAGCCAGAAAACATGATCTGAACTCGTTAAGTCAGTAATGCATGGAGTCCACTTAAATACCTGGCTCTTTCACTAAGGGCAAAAACAGGAAATGAAAAGCAAGCAAACAAACAAAAATACACTTTTCAAAATCTCACATCAAATCTGGAAGGCGGAACTCACACAAATCAAACTGCAAATTCGCTAATCCAAGACTTAGTTAATCCAAAATAATCTTCATTTTCAAAATCGCCATTTATCAAATTAATTCACACAGCAAGTATTTACTAAGCACTGACTGTGAGACAAGGGCTGTTCCCAGCACTGGGAATCAGAGAGCAAACAAGTGACAGGGAGTATGGAATCCTCCTGCTGTTGAGGCATCAATGGAGGCAACGAAGAAATGTACTTTATGTCAGGTAAGACTCGGGTTACATAGAGACAAAGAAGGGTAAGGGACAGAGTCCTGGGGAAGCTGTTTGGAACATCAGTGATCACAGAACATCCCCCGTGCAACTGAGCATCCCTCTTCTCACAGGAAGTAGATCCTTGCTTACTAGGTCTACTCCTATGATCTAATTTGGCGAACTGCATCAAGGCCTCAAGCTAATCTAAGAAAAAAAAATAAGAAAGCAGAGAAACCATATGGCAGAGAAGGGAAGGAGAGGTCTCAAAGAAAAGAAAAAAGTACTTGGGGTGGGTGCCAGAATTGTGTGGGGAAGGTGTGATGGTTAGTTTTCTGGGTCAACATGCCTGGGCTATGGAGCGCCCAGATATTTGGTCAAATTTTATTCCCAGTGTGTTGGGGAGGGTATTTTTGTATGAAATTCACATTTGCATTGGTGGATTGAGTAAATCAGACTGCCCTCCCTAATGTAAGTGGGTCACATTGAATCAGTTGAAGGAAGGCCCCCATAAAACAGAATGACTGTCCCCTCCAAGAATAAGGGTGGACTCCTCCTGTCTGTCAATTTGTCCTTAGATTAGCTTGCAACCTTGATTCAGCTCACCTAATTAGATGGTAAGAGTGGACCTAGTTAGCAAAGATCTTTTACTTACTGTGAAAGCTGGAAAATCAGTTATTTCCAGCTTTTGAATTCAAACTGAAACATCAGCTCTTCCTGGGTCTTGAGCCAGCTAGCACTAGGACTGGAGCTGTACCATAGGCTCCCCTGGGCTTCTGGCTCACCAACTAAAGATCTTGGGCCTATTCAGCCTCCATAATCACATGAACCAATACCTTATCTCACATAATAATATCATAAAACTCATGCATTATATTATGAAATGTATTTGACAATCACACAAGTCCATACCTTACTTCTATTTCTCTGGAAAACCTAACTAATACAGAAAAACAAAACAAAACAAAACTAGAAAACAGAAAAAAAAAGTTCTTGGGAGAGAGTAGCTGTTTCCATGGAGATTATAGCAATTACGAAGAAGAACAGAGGGAGAGAGAAAACCAGAATTTAAAAGATGATCTTCTGTATTTTATGGGAACTCCTCTTTAAATGCTAAACTTCATTTGGGAGATCTTTTCTCAAGCAACTAAATACATGTTTCAACCTCTTCCACTGTATTGCTGATACAGTCCAACTGTCATTTCTTTTAAACAATCATCTAGTATGTTTAATAAATTGAGGTCACATCAGGCCCAGGTTTCCTCAGAGAATTATCTGAGTAGCTGCTATCTGCCAAGCACCAGGGATACATGATGAAAAAGAACTTACAAATGGGTGAGAAAAGCATTCAAATGCTCCTCACATAAATAATTAATTCATTACCACTGTATTAAGTAGAATAACGACAAGCACAGGCTGCTAAGAGAACTCGTGCTGGGGAAACTAACCGGCTCCAAAGTGCCATAAAGGGATTGAGACCAGCCCGGATAAGAGCTCCCATCCAAGAGTAAGGAGGGAGGGAAACGAGGGATCGAAGGTTCACTCCAGAGACAGGAGCCCATAGGAGGAGGAGGGGCTCTGAGAGAGGACCACCCTCGAAGCTGTCTAACGGTTGAGGTGAGAGTGGCTGGATGCAGGGAGCGGGGCAGTGGCAAAGCAGGAGCAGGAACCAACATGAAGGGATGGTGGTCTAAGTGGAAACCTGGGAAGCAGTCAGGGGTCCACCAGTCAGGGCCGAGACCAACTTCAGGATTCAAACTCTGCTAAGTGCATTGGAAGCCTATTTAAGCTACATAGGGATCCACTCAGATTTTTTTCCCTAAGACTTCATATTTTTCAAACAGTTTTAGGTTCACAGCAAAATTGAGAGGAAGGTACAGAGATTTCCCATAAACTCCCCATCCCCACACATGAGAACATCCCCCAGTATCAATATTTCTCACCAGAGTGGTGTATTTAATACAACTGATGAAGCTGCACTGACATCATAATCCAACAAAGTTCAGAGTTCACATTAGGATTCATTCTCCATCGAACTCGAGATGTTATACCTTCCATTGGTTCAATCCCAGTTATATATAAATATTATATAATCTATGGGTTTGAACAAATATACAATGATGGCACCTGACATTATGGCTTTATGCAGAGTCATTTCACTACCCTAAAAATCCTGCGCTCTGCCTCTTCCTCCTCTACCTACTGACTGACAACCACTAATATTTTTACTGTCACCATAGTTTTTCTTTGCCCAGAACGTCAAGGAAAAACTATGTCTTTTCAGGCTAGCGTCTTTCACTTAGTAATATGCATTTAAGTTTCCTCCACGTCTTTTCATGGTTTGACAGCTCATTTCTTTTTAGCCCTGAATATTTCATTGTCTGGATGCTGCACAGTTTATCTATCTATTTAACTGCTGAAGGACATCTTGATTGCTTCCAAGCTTTGGCAGTTATGAATAAAGCGGCCATAAACATACATGTACAGGTTTTTGTGTGGATATGTTTTCAACTTCTTTGGATAAATACTGAGGGGCACAACTGTAGGACTGCCTGGGAAAAGTATGCTTAGTTTTGTAAGGAATAGCCAAACCGTCTTCCACAGGAATTATATCATTTTGCATTCCCACCAGCGATAAACGAGAGTTCCTCTTTTTTCCATCCTCGCCAGCATTTGGTGGTGTTGCTGTTCTGGATTTTGGTCATTCTGACAGGTATGTGGTGGTATCTCATTGCTGTTTTCATTACATTTCTCGGATGAGCTGTGATGTGGAGCCTCTTTTCATATGCTTATTTGCCATCTGTACATCTTCTTTGGTGAAGTGTCTGTTATAATCTTTGGCTCACTTTTTAATCAGGTTGGTTATTTTCTTATTTTTGAGTTTTATGGTCTTTGGGACACCAAAGATCCTTCTCCTTCCCTACTCAGCAAGGGTTCTTTAGCAGCTGACTCAGGCTCTGTCAATCAGTTGTCTTCAATCTTGAAGGGATGACGTAATAATGCAGACGTATGAGTGCTGTCTGTGCCCTAGACACTGTGCTAAACACTCTGTGTGAATTATCTACTTTAATGTACATCTCACCTGATAAAATTGGTATTATCTCCACTACATAAATAATAAAACTGAGGCCCACAAAGTTGAGGTAATTTGACAAATATCACAAAACTAATATATAAATTGCTGTGATCCAAACCCAGGCAGTCTGGCCCCAGGGCCTGCTGTCTGGACCAACACATTCTGCTGCTTTTAAAAAGTGGCTGAAGGCGGCACACGGTCCCTGCTCATTCCATGGAATAGCCTTGACTAATTATGGACCCTGCCCCTTAGCCTTAGGGGCCCCTGAAGCTTCTGCTCATTTCTGAACTAAATCTTTACCATGTAACTAATTCAGCAGTTCCCTGGTATTCTTCCAAACCATTCCCTTTCTGTTTAAGATGATCAAGCTACATTCTTGTTTGCTACCAAGAACCTTGACTGACACACTTCTTGTTGCATACCCCGTATTGTTATTGGGGTAGAAGTTATTGGAATGGTTCTTGGATTTTAGCAAAGGGCAGTTACTTGGACAGCAAGACACTTGATGGAATCCTAAAACTGGAGGTCTTGAAGGATGAAAAGGAAGCAACAGGAGCTAGACATGCTGAGTACAGGTGTCCTAGGAGTCACCTAAGGACACTTAGAGTAAGGGCCCAACCCCTGCAGCAGAATTTCCTAAGAACAAGCTTGAATGGTGAAAAATCACAGGGAGCAAAATGAACATAGAGGTTTGGGTTGTTTAGTGCAAGGCCAACCAACTCTTCTGTCGACTGGAGTGAGGAGTTTGCTCTGAGCATGTTTACTGATCTTTGAATGACTCCCCCTTTGCTTTCACTACAGATGTGCTCCTCCAAAGACAGAGAATCTGCCAGTCAGAACTCTACCCCCAGGGTCCCCAGCAGTGCCTGACAGAGATAAATGTCCAAAAACATTTGGTAAAAGGATGGACTTACAGATGGATGGCTAAACAAATGAATGGGAAAATACAGGAATGAGAGATGTTTCAAGACATTTTTCTATAGTCTGTGAAATGTAACATATTAGAAAAATGATGGCATAGCCTGTATTTTCTCCTTCATTCTTTTTCACCTAGCCCATAATTTTTATAATTAACATAAGTTGCATTTAAATGCAGATGAAATATACTAATACAATATTATTACTTTGTAGACATAAAATTCACAAAACAATACTAATTTTATTATACTATGACCTACAATTTCTTATTTCATCCACCCAATCTGCTTTTTTTTTTTTTTTTTTTTTTGAGATGGAGTCTTGCTCTGTCATCCAGGCTGGCGTGCAGTGGCATGATTTTGGCTCACTGGAACCTGCATCTCCCAGGCTCAAGCAATCCTCCTACCTCAATCTCTCAAGTAGCTGGGATTACAGGCGTGTGCCATCACACTGGCTAATTTTTGTATTTTTTATAGAGATGGGGTTTTGCCATGTTGACCAGATAGGTCTCAAACTCCTGACCTCAGGTGATCCACCCACCTCAGTCTCCCAAAGTGCTGGGATTATAGACATGAGCCACCGTGCCTGGCGCCAGTTAGCTTTGCAAAGTGGAGGTGACCATAGGCTACAGATAAAGAGGAGAACTGAGAGGCCCAGGAAGGATCAAAGCGTCCACGACCAAAACACAGAGAAGTGGCATTCACTCCTAGCTTCTAAATAGATATCCTTCTGTATTTTTTCCATGTCACTTTACTGCATTAATTATCTACACTGGTTAACAAATTAAATAAATACCTAGTAATTATAAACAGCAACCACTTCTGAGCTCGCAGATTCTATGGACCCAGGATTCAGAATTGGCTTGGCTGAATCCTCTAGTCTCCCATTAAGTTGCAGTCAAAATGTCAGTTAGGAATACTGTCAACTCAAGGCTCAACTGGGGCTGGAGAATCCATGCTCAGAATGCTCATTCCTCTGCCTGGCAAGGCAGTGCTGGTTGATAGCAGGTGCCTTAGTTTCCCCATGCACCTGTCCACGAGACTGCCTAGGTGTCCTCATGGCACGACAGTTGGTTTGGCGAGAGCAAATGATCCAAGAGGAGGAGGAGGGAGCTACAACGTCTTCTGTGACCTCCCCTCAGAAGTTCAGCTCTGTCAGTTCCACGTGTCCTATGAGTTATGTGGGTTAATGTGGGGGAAGACTATTAGCTCACGGATAGAATACAGTATCAGAAAGTGGGGATCGTGGAGGGGCATCTTAGCAGCCGGACAGCACAAGAACTTCACTCAGAACTTAAAAATGAGCTTCAGGAAAGATGGGAGTCTGTAAGACCGAAAGCCAAGACACTCTCAGGCCTGCTGTTACTATCTCTGTGACACCATCACCTACTTTGGGGACATCAGCCTTTTTTGCCCGCATTTAGAAATCCCACTTGTGAAAAGGTCACATTACAAATAGATGCTTCTTTTGGAGGAGGGCTGATAGGTTATCAATAAATATCCCATGTGTAAAATGCCTATTATTTACACAAGAATATGTATTGTGGGCACTCTAACAAATTCTTGCCCCTGGCTTCTCTCACTTAGGTCCAAGTGAAAAAAGGAAAAGAGGCAAAATGATTATTACCTTCATGACGTAAGAGAAGTATATGCTCATTCGCTGCTGTTCCCAGACTCCCTCACCTCCACAAACAAAACAAAGCTTTCTCTTACAGTTGGGGATTTGCTCAATTAGAAGAATGCTGCAGATCAGTCCAAAAAATGAGCAGAATCCAGGGAACCACATATAGTTAAGGGTCAGAGTCCAGAGTCCAGGTCACTCCAGAGAGTCAGCAGGGTCCATATTGCTGTTCTTAGCCCTCTTTTTAGAAACCGTAGAAGATGGTTGTCCACAGAGCAGGTCTTGGAGCCAGGCTGCCTTGGTTCAAATCTCAGCACCCTACATGTTATTTTTGTGACATTTTCCAAGTCCCTTAAGCTTGATGGGCCTCAGCTTCAGTACCTGTATAGTGAAGATAATAATAGTACTGACTCCACCAGGTGAGGGCATATTAAATTAGGTAATTCTCATAAAGAGGAAGAACCTTTGCTATGCTCTTGCCAAACTTACCCTCTCTTTATTTCACTTGAAAAAAATATCTGACTCCTGGGGAGTGTGTGTAGTTTTCCCCAAAGTAATACAGATGGTCGAGCTATGCCTGCAACTCATCCGCTGACTCCCAGGACCAGGGTGGGCACTGAGTTCATCCAGACCAGATGCAGGAGAGGAGAATAAGGCAGGTAATTGCACAAAAAACTTATTTGAAATGCACTGCTTTTAAAATTTAAAAAAAAGTAATTTTTGAAAATGCCTTTTGAAAAGCAGCCTAAGTGTTTAAGCCATGGAGTTGGCCAAGATCCTCTTCAAAGGCCAATCCTCCAGGCCACAGAATGGGATCAGGTACACGTGAAGTGGAGGTCTGGAACACAGCCATGTTTCAGTGACCCATTTTCTCCTTCATTCGTCAAATGGAAAATGACTGCCCTAGATGCTTCCCTTAAGTGATGGCTTTTGAGGGATTTAGAGTCTTAGTGCCGCTGGCAGAGGTTACAAAATAAATGTCAAACTCCAGCATCTGCTCCTGGAAAGAAACTGGGAGTTGATCTATTTGAACCACCTACCAAATAGGGGAAGAAACTGAGGTGTAACATATTCTAACATTGTCTTGATACTACAGAGCAAATAAGTGCAGAACCAGGGTAGTACTGAAACCTTTCTCTGAACCCTTTCTTCCTCCATCACTCAGGCGTTAATTTAAAAGTCGGCTATGGGGGCAGGACTCTGTAAACATAGATTTTATTTCAGTCCATCAGGAGAAGTCCCACTTTTGTGCTATTGTGGCTTCACACACACAGAGCCCCACCAAACGTAGAATCAGAAAGGATGGAAACAACTACCTACTGCAAACCTACTGTGCGCCAGGCACCTGCTCCCTGTCTCATGCACAGCCTGTGTTGCCCGCAATACTGCAGGCTCCATGAGAACAAGAACTCTGTCTACAGTTTCTCACCTTTGTGTCATTATCCCTCAGCTCAGGGCTTGGCATGTAGTAGACAGTCAATAAATGTATTGAGTCCAATATCTCAGTTAAATCGTAAGATAACAGAAGAACACTGAGTTATAAATTGGTTAACTTAGCTGAAATTTATTCAAAGATGTATTCAAGCCATTCAGAGTGTAAATGTGGAAACTGGGCATAATTTTGTGACCTTCAGAAAGAGAAAGTCCTTGGGGATCTATTTTAACATAAAAGTAAGATTGCTGCAAATCCAACAAATATAGTGCTCCTGGTACATAGGACCTTTCAAAGTACTCTAGAGGCTAAATAGGGCTCCAAGCAGTCACACTAGCTCTGCCTGTTTCTTCAGTAAATTCTCCTTCATCATGGATATGAGAAATGTAAACTGCAGTGGGGCCTTGGGCTGCACAACTGTCATAGATTTCAAAGTCACTAAAGTCCAAATTACCCAGGGTTTCATATTCTTCACATTCCAAGTACTTGGTCTGATAGTATCTCTTTGGATTCTAGCTAACTATGCAAAATGAAGCATAATATAGTTGAAATAATAAATAATGATATAATAATAATTATAAAGTGCCAGACACTGTTCTGAGAGCTTTCCACGTATTACCTAATCTGATCTTTATAGCAAACCTAAGATGTAGCTGTTTACTATTACTATAATAACTCCCATTTTATGGATGAGATGCTCAGGAAGAAATAAATACCTAGGCCCAACACATCAACTGCTTCTACATTCTGACTCTGTTCTTTCTTGTCTGGCATTATTCTCCTTGTGAATGGATAGGTAGGTGGGTACTTGGACAGATGGATGAATAGATGGATGGGTGAATGAAGGGATGGAAAGAGAAGGGAACCACCAAAGGACGTGTCACCACTATGGTGATACAGTTTCTAAGTACCTGACTTGATCCATAATTCATGGTGTAGACAGCTTTTGCAGTGGCTGAGTCCTACTGGATTGATTTGGGAGGCCAGGCATGGTGATTACATGTACAGACTCTGAAATCAGATGTACACCCTCTATATGCCAGCTCCAAATCTACAAGCTGTCTGCCTTTGTGTACTACTTTTCTGAGCCTCAATCTCTGTCTTTATATAAAATGGGAAAAACAAATCATCTATTGAGAAATGCACATGAGAATCAAATATAATGTCAGCATGTAGTAGGTGGTCAGTAAATGTGTTGAAAGACTGAGTGAACAAGTCACTAGTGTATCATTGGCAGCCCACAAGGATTCAACAGGTCTCCCTTATGTTATGGCTTGAACTACGCAACCACCCAAACACAACAAAACTGTGAAAATCCCCAGATTTATACTTTAAATCCTCACAAATATAATTCGGTATGAAGCTGAAGTATTTTGGTTTCAGTGATGTTGAAGTCGTCAAAATGAACTAAGAGCTAATTGCAATTTACAAAGTCAAGTAATCTTCCTAATCCTGTGTATCTTTGAGCTGCAGATTTGCCATTTGCCAAAAACAAGTGCATTTCTAAGGAGGGTGAGGGGAGTGGGGAGGAAGTATTTTCACTAGGGGACTACAAGGTTAGGACAGGGTTTAGCTTCTGTGTTTTGCTCCTTCAATTCAATCCATGCTCCCAGCCTAGGGAGAAGGCGTTATCTAGTGCTTAAGTGGGAAATCCCTGCCCACAAGGTCATGAGGCTGGTGGGTGGTGGGTTTATCTGAGTCTCCTATAGGCAGCTCTAACGATTGCACCTCCAGCTGGAAAAAAACAAGAGCTTTTAAAGCTTTCCAAGGACTCATCTTCACTAGAATATGCACCAAACGGTGGTTTCCCCATATTCCCTTGATCCTCTTTAGAAGCACATTTTTCTCTAACAAAGAGAAGATGAAAAGGACATTCATGTTGCAAGGGAAAGCAAAGACCTCACTGGTATGCTCTACATACATCAGTACTTAGTGAGATGAAAGGAAAGCTGGATTGTGGAGCCAGAAACCACACTCCCTTCCTGGAGTCATACCCCGTTTCTCTCATTGCTGACATGGAAAGATAAAAGAAAGGAAGGACCAGGAAAATCATCCTGGGAAGCTTCTGGAAACAAAACTGGGACAACAAAGAAGATGTGAAAGAAAAATAAAAGGAACAAAAAGAAAGCTTTAAATGTAGAATTAAAAACATTGGTGATAAAAGAATAGGCAAAATGCCTCTAGAAAAGAGGAGGGATTGCCAGCAACTCACCACGCTAGACCTAGGAAGACAAGCAGGAGCCAGAAGAAAAGGAAGGGGACATGGGATGTAAGTGTGTGCCGACACACAAGGGAGGGAAGGGCGTGGAGATGTGGGAATGGGGCGCAGCACCAGGCGTCTCCAACACTGAGCAGGTGTGAGAGCCATGGCAGGGACGACTGGAGATGGTGTGGGCCATGGAAGGCCCTGGTGAGCCACTGCAGGGTCTTAGTGTCACAGTGTTTAGACCAGAGTTTCTCAAGGTGTGATACTCATACAACTGCCTCAGCATCACCCCAGATGGTTGCTAAAATTGCAGATCCCACGCCCTCCCTGAGGCTTAGCAATTTCACAAGAAAGAATGTAGATGATGAGCGTGGCACCACCAACTCCTGGTGGTGATCCTCCTTGTTTACACTGAGTTGGTGACTCCTCAGCAGGCACAGGGGAGCCACCGAAGGCTTTTAAGCAGGAAATTGACATTCATATTTCACTTAATAAATATTTTTATCATCCTTTATGCTTTATAGGATTTATGATAATAATCTATTTCATATATAAAGTATACATTTTTGCCCAGGCATGGTGACTTATGCCTGTAATACCAGCACCTGTGGAGGCTGAGGAAGCCTGATTGAATGAGATCAGGAGTTCAAAACCAGCATGGTCAATGGGGCAAAATCCCATCTCTACTAAAAAAAAAAAAAAAAAAAATAGCCAGGTGTCATGGTGGGTGCCTATAATCCCAGGTACTTGAGAGGCTGAGATAGGAGAATTGCTTGAACCTGGGAGGCAAATGTTGGGGTGAGCCGAGGCTGAGATCACACCACTGCACTCCAGCCTGGGCTACAGAGTGAGACTCGATTTCAAAAAAAAAAAAAAAAAATTACCTGGACATGGTGACACATGCCTGTAATCTCAGCTACTTGCGAGGTTGAGAATAGCTTGAACCCATCAGGAAAAGGCCACAGTAAGCTGAGATTGTGCCAATACACTCCAGCCTAGGTGATGGAACAAGATTCCATCTCAAAAAAAATAATAAAGTATATATTCTTATGAGCATATAGTAGCATAGTTACATATTTCCATAGTAAATTATAAGATCTGTGAAGGTGGGAGACTTATCATTTTTCTGTTTACCTTTAAAGCCTTACGAGTTAACACAATGGTGACCTGCCACGTCAGAAACTCATATTTATTAAGTGAACAAATTCACAAATAAATGCAGTCTGTCAGGAGTCAAAATGATACATCAGAAGATGCAGATCTGAGGCAAGATGGGAAACTTGGATAACCCAGGTGAGAGGGTTCTGGTCTGAAATAAGATGGTCAAGGTTACTATGGGGAGGAAGGAGCAGAGAGGAAAGACTCTGAAAATATCTCCTAGATTTGGCAGGTATGACCATTAGACCAAAAGAATTAGTAGATGAGTCCAGAGAATTCCATGCTTCCTTCCTGGTACCAAACCTACAACCACTCTGGCCCATGGTCTATTTGTGTAAATAAAGCTTTATTGGAACACAGTCGCAGCCATTTGTTTATGTATTGTCTGTGGCTGCTTTCTCACTATAAGAGTAGTTGTGACAGGGAGCATATGGCCTGAAAAACCTAAAATATGTACCATCTATAGAGCCTTTTACAGAAAATGTGCATTGACCCCTGATTTAGGAGCTCATTTAGTTCTCTGCTACTGTAGAAGTTACGCCGAATTCAGAGGGAGTAGCAAATGATAATTTTCCAGCAGCACATGGCTAATTTAAGCAAAGGAAAAGTGAAGTGTGGGATTTCTGACTTGCAAAATTGCCAGCACGTACTGATGGCCACACAGTGCATGTGTGTGAAGTTCCCTACACAGGCAAGCCCAGAGAATTACAGCAGAGGCTGGACTTCTGAATCCATGCAGTGTTCCTACTCCCCATCCCCAAATCAGCACACAGCAAAAGGAACTCGGGAAAGTTATGATCACAGCACCTCTGTAATTTTGTGATGAAGAATGACAGGGATTTGCGGGAATCGTAGCTGATAGAACAAAGAAAGAAAGACATTAAAGGACTCAGGCCATTTTGCCATAAACATCAGCAGCCTCCAAAATTGTCAGCACTCTGGCAGTAAGAGTATTTGTTGATATTTTTCCAGAACCACTTTTCACAATTGCCAAAATACTGTGGGAGAAGAAAACCAGATAAACAAGTCAGAAACTAGAAGGCACTAAGCAGTGGTGGCAAGGACATTTATAAACCTCCAGGATGCGGGATCCTGAACTCATACAATTGAAAAGGCAATTCAAAAAATCCTCCAAGTCCATGACAGTCTGTCATTAGAGAGCGTCGTCCTCAGATTATCAACAACCATGAAGATCTCTAATGCCTATCAACAGCCTCAAGGACCAGGCAATCATTAGAAACACAGGCTGAATTGATTCAGTACTCAAGCTGGGGAGAGGATGATGATGAATGGCTAGTTTTTCTCTGTTTCATCCTCTTCAAGGATAACTCCACTCCACCCTGGACCTCAGCTCTTTACAGATCCTGACTTAAATCCAGACTGAGGTAGGGCTTAGACTCCTGCAGAGGAGGCCCTGGTATTGTTCGGCCAATGCTTCTATATTCGGAGAGCTTGGGTTTTTCTGTTTCCTCTTCCAATCCACAGCAAAGGGAACTGGAGAGATAAGAAGCAGGCCCCCTTTCAAAGTCTGTGAGTCCCTTTAAAATAGAGATGGGCCATGGACCCTGGGTCCAAAATGCATTAGTTTAAATCCCAGGCGACCTAAGGGAGTTACTTCACACACGTACTCCACTCCACCAGCTATAAAATGAATAGAACCATAGAACTTTCCCCCTCAATTTGCTATAAGGATGAATTGATTTGATTTATGCAAAAGCACTGTGAATGAGGCCAGGCCTGCAGGAAGCATCCTGTAAGGAGTAACTGTTGTTTCTTGCTGTACCAATAGTTTACACCCTTACTTTGAGTGATCCACCATGTTAAGCAGTTTCTATTCATTATCTATTCCATTCCATTCATTATCCCATTTATTACTAGAAGGCAGAAAGAATACCCCTACATTTTGCAGATGAGGACACTGAGGCACAGTTAAGGGACATAATTTGCTCAGAGGCACATGGCTAGTAAGCAGTGGAGCCAGGAATGGAAGATTCCATAGACTGCCTGGCTTCAAAGCCTGTGAGTTCAACAACCCAGTGCTATGCTGCAGTGCCTGAGACACCCACAGCCCCAGAAGCTAAAGCCTTCCTCCAAATGCAAGACACTAGCCTGGAGGGAGAAACATACCCACCCTGGAAGTGGAGATAAAGGGACATGACAAAGGTCCCAGAGCCAATTCACACCAACAGGGGCTTCACCCAAACAGGGCAGAGTAGGCTGTCTAACCCAAGAGCTGTTCATTCTCAGACCTCCATGCCTCAGAGTATACATTTGTGCCTGTTTCAGACTATTTCAGATTGGGGAAAAGAAGACAGTTCTGCACTCTCAAGCATTTATTCTAGCATGGCCTCTAGGTGACCCTGTTTTGACTAATGAAATAAAAGAATATTCTGGGAGGCTTCTGGAAGGATTATTATTATTATTTTTTTTGAGATAGAGTCTTGCTCTGTCACCCAGGCTGGAGTGCAGTGGTATGATCTCAGCTCACTGCAACCTCTGCCTCCCGGATTCAAGCCATTCTTCTGCCTCAAATTCCCAAGTAACTGGGACTACAGGCACATGCCACCACGCCTGGCTAATTTTTTGTATTTTTAGTAGAAATGGGGTTTCATTGTGTTAGCCAGGATTGTCTCCATCTCCTGACCTTGTGATCCACCTCCCTCAGCCTCCCAGAGTGGTGAGATTACAGGCGTGAGCCACTGTACCCAGCCTCTTTTCTTCTGCCCTGAACACGGATGTGATGGTGGGTGCTGTGGTCATTGTATTGCAACAGTATGGCAACAAGTCAATAGCTAAGGATAGCAAATAGCTCCACCCTGAACCTCAGCTCTTCACAGATCCTGATTCAGATCTGGACTGAGGTAGGACTCAGACTCCTGCAGAGAGGGCCCTGGCATCGTAGAACCAAACCTCCTGCATTCAGAGAGTGTGGGCTTTCCTATTTTCTCTTCCAATCCACAGCAAAGGGAACTGAAGAGATGAGGATCAGATGCTCATTTAGAAAACAAGGAGTCAATAGTTAAGCAAACAGGAGTCGACGCCACTCTCAGTCACATGTACTCTTGCTGAAAGCTAACAGCATTCCTGGCTCACACTGCAAGGCAGCTGAGAGTTGCAGGGGTGTTAAGCAGACACCTGAGCCAGGAAGTGGACCAGGTGTTGGGGACGCGTCCTAATCATCAAGGAAACGTCTCACCAATTCTCATGTAAAATGAGGAAATAAAGCCAGATGTCAGCAAAGGTCTGTTTCAGTTCTAAGATGTTGTGACTTTTTGTAATGAAGAGATTACAAAAAATCCTGTCAAGTGGATGAAGGCAGAGTACACATACAATGAATTACCACCAAAATATCTAATCATGACCTCAGCATTGACACTCAACTTCTCTTGGTTTTCAAGTCCATGTCAAGGTAGGCAAATTAAATGTTAAGCCACTATCCTATTTCTATAGGGCTAGCTATTTAGGACGTGTGCAAGGTTTCTCCTTCATATTACATTTAACTCTGAAGAGAACACTATGAAATGAGTAGGATCACTCTCTTTGATAAAACATGAAGCTCAGTCTACGTAAGTCATCCTGGGACCTCATAGTCAACCACGACTATTGGGATTTAAACCCAGGCCTGCCTTCCTCTAAGACATGGTCACATTGACACTGTCCTCTGATTTCTTTTTAAAACCAGTACATACTCAAAATGATGATCTTCTCTCTGTTTCGTTCAACCCACAATGGTGGGAGAGGACTGCCTATTTTCCACCTATTAACCACCCACCCAGAGCAGCGTGATTCATGTGGCTGTCATCCTGCCCAAATGACACAGATGAGCTGTCAGCCTTCTCTCAGAAGCCTGAGTCAACTCTGACCAACTAAATCAATTATCCAAGGTTGGCTTGATAGATGATGAAAATGATAATAATGATGATGATGACAATGAATCCATCAATGTAAATACTTCCAGAAACAAAGAAGAAATCAAAAGAAAAAGGAAAACAACAAAGTATTGCATAGATATGTAATATGTAATAATGTATGTCAAAGTATTCCACATATATGTGCTTGCTATTGTAAGTGTCCTGCACATGTTGGCTATTTTAATAATGATAAATGATCATGTATATATGTACATATATGTGGAATGGTTTACTGAGTTCTACTTTGTCATATACCAAAGGCCATTTGGGGACAACACATTGTTCCACTGCTCTTGGCATTTATTTTTGTTTTCGTAGCTGTGCAGAATACTTTCCTATTTGGTAGAGCAAGTCACATCTAAGTTCTTTCAGGGATTCATGGGGGTGGGATAAAGGTTCCAGTGTTCTGCTACTAATGAAATCAACTCCAAGGGAGGCAGTTTTATTGCTGAGTGCATTTTTTTTTTGAGACGTAGTTTCGCCCGTTACCCAGGCTGGAGTGCAATGGCGCGATCTCGGCTCACCGCAACCTCCACCTCCTGGGTTCAGGCAATCCTCCTGCCTCAGCCTCCCAAGCAGCTGGGATTACAGGCACGCACCACCATGCCCAGCTATTTTTTTGCATTTTTAGTAGATACAGGGTTTCACCATGTTGACCAGGATGGTCTCGATCTCCTGACCTTGTGATCCACCCGCCTCGGCCTCCCAAAATGCTGGGATTACAGGCTTGAGCCACCGCGTCCGGCCTGAGTGCATATTTTTTAAAAGAGTCAAGAAAGAACTCCAGAGTTGTGGATTTTCAACTCTCACTCAGAGGGCACTCAGGTCCTAGAAGCTACCTGGAGACACTGGGGAGAGGGGGACCGGGTAAATGCCGTGACAACTGAGCCAGGCTCAGGACCCTAACTCATGATTCAACCCGACTAGCTCTTCTCTCTGTCCATCTTCTATGTGGAGGTTTTCTGTTCAACATCATTTGGAATTCCAGGAGTTGGTGTCTTTTAATATATAAAGAAAATGCTGGGGAATTACCCATCTGGCAAGGACCAGTGTGACCTGCAAAGAAGCAAGGTAGGTCAAGACGTGGACATGAGAGGAGGGAGGTCTGGATTTGGGCAGTCACTACCCAGCCCAGCCTGGCTGAGGCTGTCATGGCATCTCTGATGTTTCTGAGTGGTATCTACAGTTTCCTCTGTATTCTCATTCAAAAATTAACTAATGGCAGGCTATTTACATTACATTTCATAACAACTGAAAGATCAAGAAGTAATAATAAAGTATTCCCAAAAGAACATCATAACGCTCAAAACGGTCGTGATCTTGGTCCACTGGCACATCTGTGTTAATAAATAAAGCTGAAGATTACAAAGATCTCAGCCCTAAAATGGAAGTTTCTATTCCTAAATTTTTGGTGAAAAGCACATATGGAGTCCGTGCTTCATCAGCCTTTCTGTTGCTAAGCAGGTTGGTTGGAGGAAACAGAGAGAGAAAAGAGATGGTAAGTATCTTTAAATTCTTTAAAAGCTAGTGGGGATGAAAAGGTCGAGTACCAAATAATTATAATTCAAAGTCGAACACAGGCACTGGCAGTAGGAGAGACAGGGCCAGTCAGGATTTAGAAAAGGGAGACACCACTGAATCAAGGAACTCAGGGAGAGTAGGGGAGGATTATATCGGGAAAGAGGGTGGGTGCTGGGGCCTCCAGAGAGAGCAAAGTCCACTGTAAGAAGCTCCATAGTCACGGTGAAGCAGGAAGTGCCTGGAATCCCAGCTGCACCACCTCCTAGCTGCAGCATCTGTGCTTCAGCTCCTCTGGGTAAATGGCTTGTCTGGGTGTTTTGAGGACACCATGGCATAATTTCTGGGGTGAACATACAGTGCTCCACAAATACTGAAAGTCCTATAACCAAGTGGCAACTCAGAAGGAGCATAATGAGAATGAGGAAGTAGGTGGCAGGGGCACCTCTTTCAGGGAGGGAGCTGGTAGAGAGAAGCAGCAATGAGATATAATCTAAGACGCTGCAGAAGGGAAGAACGTTTCAGAACGGGAGGCTTGAACTTGACCCCTGAGCAATCCTCAGGAGAAGGGCCAAGTAGAATGAGACTTTAAGGTATAAAGAAAGGCCCACGTGTCGAGAAACCCTTTGATGGGTAGTAATTATCATTATTAAAACAACCAACATGTATCAGGCCCTTAAAACAGCAAGTATGCTGCAATGTTGAGTTGTATGTTCTCATTTGATTTGTCTGTAACTGCTCAGATATCAGTACCTTGCATCTATTTTGACAGAAAAGGAGACTGAGGCTGGGCACTTAAATGTCTGTATTCACTCATTCCTTTATCAGGTAGTATTTGACTGCCAAAGCCATGCACCAGGCACTGCCAGACAATGGAAATGAAGACAGGAGGAAGGGGCATATCATCCTTGACTTCAAGAGGGTTGCAGCCTATCATGGAGGATAGGGAGATGTCACTGAGCAAATGTCAACCCAATGGATACATGACTTGGACATGATGCTCAGGAGAGAGTCTTCACTCCCTCCTGAGATGCAAATAGACATCTCCTTGGTCTGTATGCTTTGTTCCTGGGGTGGGGCTTACCAAATAATCTCCTTTCAGATTCAGAACTTCAGACCTCCAGACCTCTCAAAAACCTCCCCCAGCCAGGCATGGTGGCTCACACCTGTAATCCCAGCACTTTGGGAGGCCAAGGCGGGTGGATCACTAGGTCAAGAGAATGAGACCATCCTGGCCAACATGGTGAAACCCCATCTCTACTAAAAATACAAAAAATTAGCTGGGCATGGTGGCGCATGCCTGCAATCCCAGCTACTCAGGAAGCTGAGGCAGGAGAATTGCTTGAACCCAGGAGGCTCAGGTTGCGATGAGCCGAGATCGCGCCATTGCACTCCAGCCTGGGTAACAAGAGCGAAACTGCATCTCAATAAAAAAAATAAAAAAAAACCTCCCCCAACACATAGCACAAGATGCCAAGAGGGAAATACAATGCCCACTCCTTGGAACAGAAGTTTAACTGGCATTTTTGAGTCCTCTGGCCTCCGTAATATCCACAGGGTCCTCTTGGGGGGTCTTCTGAACACATGAAGCATTAGCCATGGAATTTTGGACAAGGTGAATATTCTAAGAAAGGAGGAAGGAAGACAGAAGGATTGCTGAAGTGACAGTGAAATTCCAAGATGGAAAAAACCAGAATGGAAGGATTTCAGGATATTCTTCCATCATCCCAACAGAGATCCTTGCGGCTGGATGGCAGTGGGCCCACTGCCCAGAACATCTGAGGAGAAAAACAAGTCAGCACATATCCTCACGGGAAAGGCATCCAATCATTCTATACTGCCGCAGTGACTGCCTGACTGACTGTACTGCCCCCTGCACTGGTGCTGGGGTGTGGACCTCAGCATGACAGACACTGTGTCTTTCTGTACCTTGGCACTTTTAATTTACCCAGCCATATTATGAGACTTTTGTGAAAGCAGAAGAACACAGTTGGAAGTTGGGAAGAACTATCAGCTTTACTCATTATTTAAAGAACAATTAGTGAAGAAACAGCCACAAGCTGGAATCATGGGCTTGAGGGCAATTTTGCAATTAAGAAAATTGGAGGCTGCTGTTTCAGGAGACACACTGTCAAGTCGAAAGCAGGAAGAGAAAGGGATACACAAACCGAGCTGAGCTTTGTGGTATTCAGGTCAATTCTGGGACTGGATTTAGGTAGTTCTGAAGTAGGGGAAAGAGAGGGAGAGGCATTCATTGAAGCTGCACTTTGGTATCAGATGTTTATACCCAAAGGCTGTCTGTCAATTGCCCTTCATGATCCTTTCCTAGATGTTTATGAAGTGCCCAATCCTGCAGGCACTGCGAAGGGTTCATCATATCCCCAATTTACAGATGGAGTATCTCAGGCTTCAAGGTCATATATGTGACCTTGGCCCTACCCTCCAATCCCGCAGGCACTGCGAAGGGTTCATCATATCCCCAATTTACAGATGGAGTACCTCAGGCTTCAAGGTCAATCACTTTGTCCTGATACACAGTAAGTAAGGCATGGTACCCCAAGGGAAACTGGGGGCTGATCGAATCCAAATACTTTGTTCCTTTCATTGGTGGAGCTGCCTCTTTAAAATTCTCTCTCATACCTGTGCACCCTTTCTAACCACCCAGAAATACAATCCCCATTCCTTGGCCTTTCTTGGTGTCATCATTTGAGGCTTGTGCCTTTGCCCAACCCACACTTTGCTGAATGCAACTGCATGCAGCCAGAAGAACTTCAGGAGCCCAGCCCTGCAAACACCAGAAAGGCTCTCCCCTCTCAGCTAAGTGTGACTTGTACCCAGAGCCCTGCTCAGCCCTCACCTCATGTTCACCTGGCTGTTAACTTGTTGCTGTACATTCTGGTTCAAGCTTCACCTGATTGACTGATCGATTTAGAAATGAAGTCTCTCTTTGTTGCCCAGGCTGGAGTGCAGTGGTACAATCTTGGATCACTGCAACTTCTGCCTCCCAGATTCAAGCAATTCTCTTGCCTCAGCCTTCCAGGTAGCTAGGATTACAGGCATATGCCATTGCACCTGAATTTTTTTTTTTTTTTTTTTTTTTTTAGTAGAGATGAGGTTTCACTGTGTTGGCCAGGCGGGTCTCAAACTCCTGACCTCAGGTGATCTGCCTCTCTCAGCCTCCCAAAGTCCTAGGATTACAAGTGTGAGCCACTGCACCTGGCCTCACCTGTTTTTTTTTTTGTTGTTGTTTGTTTTGTTTGCTTTTGTTTTTTGGGGGGTTTTTTTGTAAATCTGATATAAGGCTATAGCCTGGACATGTGTCTTCCCTCTTCCAACAAGAGCTCCAGGTCTTGCTCATATGCAGAGAAACTAGAAGGGGCCTGAAGTGGAGGGTAAAGCCCCTCTGAGTCAGGAAGACAGACTGGACCCTACTCTTGACTGCTCTTATCTGGCAGTGAAACTAAGACAGACCAAAGCAAGCAAGAGAGCTGCACTGCGACCCAGTTAAACAGAGTGGGTCAGAATCTCGGTCAGGAGAGAGAAGTAGGTCAGTGGCAGGCTGAGAGCAAAGCAAACCTGGAGATGAAATTGGAAAACCGGGAGATGATGCCTGTGAGTAGATAAGAGCAGGAACAAATGCATCTGAAAGGCAATGGGACCAGGTGGGCAGCTGCATCCAGAGTCTGAAACTCAGAGTGAAGGATGCTACCACCATGTCCACTGATGATGCATCCGTGGAAGAGCAGGGCCTGGCACTAGAATGTCTTCAGTAATGTTAGCTGGAGAAATTAATGACTGAACAACGAAATTTAAATCAGAATGATGTTGTGTCTCACAAGATGAGAAGTAAGGACAAATCAATAATCTCTGCCAATGCAATGAGTGATATATCAGAAACCACTCTATTTTTAAAGTTCTTGGTTAACTATATAAAGGGCTGAGATGTTCTGTTTAATTTACTTCATGTCTAGTTCAGGAGATGAACTAAAATTTTGCGTCAACCTCAGCAGTTAAAAGTTTTTTTTTTTCCTTTCCTGAATAAGGATAGTGCAGCAAATTTATATAAACTATACTTTGATGATTCAGGATCAGGCAGTTGTGTCATCAGTGAAATGCTGACTATGAACAGATAGAAATATGGATTAAGGAGGTGTGACAAGGTGGCAAGAAGAGAAGCAGATGCCAGAACTAAAGAGGGGGATAAAATATCCTTTCTGGCTGTTTTCCCATAATGCATCTCCTCACTCAAAGAACAAACTCCAAATTAGTCAGCAGTCACTAATCTAGGTAATCATTGTCTTCCCCAAATATTGATTGGAAGATCCCATCTGGTCTGTGCTATAAAGTGCAGGAGAAATTGAAGAAGATAGTCCGTGATTCGCCACACGCTGTCTTATACCAGTTGCGGCTCAATCTAACTGGAGGGTTCACCTGAGGATGAACAGAACTAGAACATTTAAAATTGAGGAAACAAATTTCAAACATCTCACAGGCATCGTTGCTGTACTATTTAACTTATACATAGTTAAAACTTAAATGTGGCCGGTGTTGTCAAATATGGCAGTCGCTACACCACATTTGGCTACTTACACTAAAATTAATTAAATTAAATGTTAAAAATCCATTTCCTTTATTTTACTAGCTACATTTCAAGTGTTCAGGAACCACTTGTGGCAACTGGCTACCATAATAAACAATGCGTATAGCATATGTTTTATTACCACAGAAAGTTCTAGTGAAGAGTATTGCCTTAGACCTCACTTCTAGTGCTTTTGAAATACGGGGTACAGAGAAGCATGGTAAATGACACTTTGAGGAAACAATCAGACAACTCCAACATGTAAACTTTGTATAAACTAATGGGCTCACACTCTCAAAGAGTCAATGTTATAAGTGCAGTGTTGAGAAGGGAAATTCGGAGGACTGTTGTAGATTTAAAAAGAATAAAAATATAACATCAAAAGAAATGCATGTACTTTGATTGGATTCTGCTTCAAAAAATATCTATAAGCAAACTTCTTGAAAAATTGGGAAAATATGAATGTAGAGTATACATTAAGTAGTATTACGAAATATCATTTATTTACTTAAATGTAACAATGTCATTGGAGTTCGACTGAAAATCATCTTATTCCTAGGAGAAGCTCTGGTGAAGTATTTAAAGTATAGCGTCTTAAAGTCTGCAACTTATTTTCAAATGATCTAGAAAAATATGCATATGAATATTTTATGCAAAATATGCATTTGTGTGCTGATAAAGAAAATATTACAAAGTGTTAACTATTGTGAAACCTGGAACTAGGAAATAACATCATGCTTTTCTTCAGTATTTCTGGATGACTGAAACTTTCATAACAAATTTTTGTGAAACAACATCCCTGTGGAATTTACAGAGCCTGACATGTGTCAAAACTCCAAGAAAATTTGTATTTGACAGCCCTTTTTGCTTTCCTTGCCTAGTAATGGAGCTCTTCCATTCCTCTCACATGGGTTTATTTACATGGGCGTCAAGGAGATCAAATGAGAGGAATAATTTTATTGTGTTTTCTGAGTCAGCTGTTAGCTCTTCATGACTTTCTATGGACAGAAGAAAACCTACACATTTTACTAACATGGAATTTTCAACACGTATCTCCCAATCCCAAGCCAATCAATTTCATTATGAGCCCACTTGATAAACTTTCTTTATTTGCTACCCTACACTCTTCCTTTTTCTTTTTGAGTAGGCTGTTACAATTTACGTGGAATATTTACATTTGCCCATTAAAGACCAGGCACCTAATTTCTCCTGTATCTGTCACAACTTGCTGTTGATTCAGCCAGCTCTAACAAGAGAGTCTCCTCTTAAACAACACAACTGAAAATTTTAAAAATTTAAGCATTTTTGCTATTACTTTCAAAGGCAAAAGCTGCAATTACTTGTGCACCAACCTAATAAATATATTAATTGAAAATTAGAGGCCAGGCACAGTGCCTCATGCCTGTATTCCTAGCACTTTGGGAGGCTGAGGATGGCAGATCACCTGAGGTCAAGAGTTTGAGACCAGCCTGGCCAACATGGTGAAACACCATTTCTACTAGAAATATAAAAATTAGCCAGGCATGGTGGTGCATGCCTGTAATTCCAGCTACTCAGAAGACTGAGGCAGGAGAATTGCTTGAGCCAGGAGGCAGAGGCTGCAGTAAGCCAAGATACAGCCACTGCACTCCAGCCTGGGTGACAGAACAAGACTCTGTTAAAAAAGGAAAAGAAAAAGAAAAAGAAAGAGAGAAAGAGAAAAAAGGGAGGGGCGGGCAGGACAGAGCAGGACAGGGAAGGGAAGGGCAGGGAACGGAAGAAGGGAGGGAAAGAAAGAAAGAATCTAAATAAATTACAGGAAAAGAAGAAAGAAATATAAAAAGTAATCGAGTTCCTGGCGTTCAGGAACTCGATGAAGGGCTCAAAAGGAACTAGTATGACTGATTAGACCTAGGAAAGGGAAGACAAATAATTTCTTACAAGACAACTAGCGACTAGGCACATCTCTGAACAGACCTAGGTGCCTTAGGTGACAATTAATTTAATATTAAGCTAATGCCGATTGAGGACCCTGAGAACAGAGCAGGATGTATCTGTGACATCTTAGGAACTAGGGAAGCAATGTAGGAAGAAAAAATCAGGGAAACAGAAAGCGTTAAGCTCACCTGTTACAACTGGACAATGAACTTATACTGATGCCAAGAGATGGATACGGAGACCTCTGCCCAGAAATGTTAGACATTCCTCAATTAATTATGTAACTACATGACTTGAGGCAGGTGGCACAGCAGGACAAACACAAGATTAGAAAGCATATACAGCCTCTCTGAATTGTCATGCTAATGCTAGCTAACTGAGGATTAACATTTTGGGAAGAAAAAGGGGTGGGGATTTTAATTTTGGCTTTTCAACAGGCTTACATTTACAGACCTCAACGCAGAGCTCTCAGCACATTCTGAAACTAGCAGCATTAATTGGGAAAATATAATAATAAATGCAATGCAACTAACACAGCAGTTGACATGTATGCACTGATCCATCCATTCATTCATTATTAACACCTTGGATGCACTGGCCCGTGGGCTAGGGGCTGGATTCCAGAGATTAGCAAAAGCAGACACATTCTCCTCCACACGGGGTATGCAGGCTAGTGAATGAGGTAATAAAATAATTACGAAAATAAATCCAAGACTTAAGGAAAACTGCCTTGAAAGATATAATATCTGAACTGAAATATAAAAGATAGGAGTGGAAAAAAGCATTGACTCTCAGGTGGGGGCCCCAAGACAGGAGAAGACACACAAAGCTTTAGAGAAGTATCTCCTAAACCTTCTAGAACACACATCACAAGCAGATAAAAACTATATACACAGACATATTTTCTGTATATATTATATTTATACATTAACTGATATCTTAAGTCTCAGTATATTTAAAAGCAGAAGCTCACTGCGGCTATGAATCAGTAAAAAGTCCTAGTGCAAATGGTCTTGCAGATGATATTTTTATAATACATGATGAAATATAATTAGACCGAATTTGCTTTTTAACTTGTGAGGTGGCTGGAAAAAAGCTTTTACTAGATTTCTACTCATTGTGTAATAATCAGTATTGTCTTCAATCTGTGGTTTTCTTGTGGGAATCTTTCAAAGTCACTTGTTCATTCTGCGAAGGCTGCTTAATTAAAACTAAATACTATAATCCACAAATCTACACCAATGGGTCCTAGAAACAACATATTGTCACCTTAAGCTGAGCTTGGAAGGACAAGTGAGGATATCGCTCCAACTTGCTGTTAGGGCTCCCCCTTCCCTCAGGACACTTGTCATACTACATATGACATGTGACAAGTGGACAGGCAAAGGTAATGAAATCATGCAGAACATTAAATATTAAAAAGCCCAATTTCTCACTTATTTTATAATTACAAAAGCAGTGTAAATGAAAGTTCTAGCATTCTCTTTCTGTGCTCCTGCGAACTGTCATAAACATTCCCTGAAATGCATGCCTCTCACTCTGGAAGCCCCTGTTTTGGGAAAGCACTGCGTGGCGCTGAGAGGTAAACAGGTTATCACGCACACAGACGATGCTGAAATGTATGCTCTTAGTCTTTATGAAACTGCAAAGCCCTGTGGGGTTCCTAGAGAAAGGTGAGAGGGGCAGGATCTCATCTCCATTCTGGGAATATCAAATGTACCGCAGATCTGGGATAGAGTGTGGCTGGCATACATGCGGAAATTAGGTAGGAGAATACCCCTGCAATAGAGCTGAGAGATGATGGTGGCCTCACCAGGATGATCACGGAAGGATGAAGGTGGAGGAAGATTAGGACAGGGATGGACAGGGGATGGGATGGTGACACAGGCACATATGGAAAGGAGGACTTCTGCTTCTGGCTTAGGAAGACAGATGGACCAAAGTACCATTTACCCTCTGAGACAGGAACCTCAAAGAAGGGCAGACTGTAGAAGTAAGTTTGGAACTTGCTGAGTTTAAGGTGCTTTGAAATGCACTCCTAGAGAAATCCAGCAGGATACATGGATTTACAGAAAGTGATCAAGCACAACTTAAAAGTCAGAAACCTATGGTAATTTAAACCTTTGAAGTAGATAAGAACACCTGGGATTTGCATTTACCATAAAAACATCAAAGGATCAAAGCATATGCAGCGAGAATCTTAGCATTTAAGGAATAAGCAAAGAACGAGAGGTGATGTACACCACAAGGAAAATGAGTCTCACATGACAGGTAGGAGGAAGGTGAGGAAAGAATGAAATCAAGGAAAAAAGGAGTGAAGAGAAGTGACTCACAGAAGGAAGCCATGGTCAGCTTGGTCACCATGCAAAGAGGCATCCTTCCAAAGACCTAAAGAGTGAAATGTTTCCAGCGAAACTGGCAATTAGAAGACTGATGATTTGCACCAGGGCATGTTCAGTGGGGAAAAAAAAATAAATGAGAAATGAGAAAATGGGGGCAACGAGTTTAGACAACCTTGTCAAGACTGGGTGTGTAAGACCAAGAGTATAGGGGCAGGAGGGGACACAGTGAGGGTTGGTGGGGCAGGGGGTGCGGGGGAAGTAATGTCCATGTGGTTTGATAAGAGAGAGAAATCTCTATCACATGTTTATGTTAATGAGCTAATGAACTGGCGCTAAGAGAGAGGAAGAGGCTGACCGTTCTGAAGTAAGGAGAAGTATCACAGGGAACAAGTTCCTTGAAGAGAAGGAGGCTGAGATCCAGAACAGGAGGGAGCAGGGAAAAGTTGGTCTTAGACCCATTCTTTCCAGGAAGAGCTGCATACAAATGAAGTGATATGCATGAGCGCAGGGAGATTACGTAGGGACAGTCCCACCCTGTTCAGGTTTCATTTTGTTTTTCTCAAGCAGAAAGTGAGGTGGGTCTCCTGCCAGGTCCAAGGACACTTAGTGGGAGGTAGACAACGCAAGGAGGGTATAATCTGGAAGATTCTGAACAACTCAAATTCCAGTAGAGAAACAGCCGAAGGAGCAAAAGCAAAAGATAAAGTGCAGAGGAAGCAGGTGTTGAAGGGCTGTCCAGCAATGTTAACAACTCAGCTAAATTTTAGAGAATATGGATTTCAGTTGGCACCATTCCACAACATGCATTCGGTTTCCACCGGCGGCCTGACTGCCAAATGCAGCCACAGTGAAGGGAGGCCTACATTTAGATGCAAGCATCACGGTTTGTCTCAGCTTGTCGGGCTGTTAATGTAGATGCACTGATTGACAACACCTGATGTCTCCCCTAAAGACCAAGGATGCATGTTTTATCATAAACGGAGCACATTTTAACAGGAGGTCACGTATACATTCTGTGCATCCGTGATACAGCACGTGGATATCGGAAATTCTAGCCAGAAGCACAGCCGTTAATATGAATTATTACATTCTGGAAAAATAAGAATAAACTGAGATGAATTATTTCTTCTCAAACCATTTTCACCTTTTGTTCCACATCAGATGGTGATCATGTGATCTGCTTTTCTTGTGACTACGGAAGGCCTGGCATTAATAATGAGAGACAGCTGGAACTAGTAGGAGAACCTCAAAGCACCAAGAATAAAACATGCTGACCTAATGTCTGCCCTGACCCAACAGACGGCCACGCCCTCATTGCCACGGAAGAATTCACAAAACTCTAAAATCTTCTCATGGCATTCCCTTGCTTAAAAATGCTTCTAGATCCATGGTACCCACAGAGTCAAGCACAGCATTCTTAGTTACTCCACACAACCCTCTTGGATAAAGGGTTGTGCTGCTTCTCCAATCTCTCATCCTGCTCCTTCCCACACAGATCCCATCTTCCTGTAACATGGAAATAGATACCTCAGAGAATTCTAAACTCTTCCAGCCATTTTCTTCCTCCTTCTAAAAGATGGTAGTTTTTGAAATGGAAACCATACCCTAAGGAGTAGAAGCCATTGCTCCAACCAGATGCAGCCTAATGTCCTCATTCTGAAAAGCTATTTCCTAAAGACTCTCTAGATGCTAGGGACAGCTATTGATTGCCAATGAGAATAATGCACTGGTAATTCGCTAGTAAACAACCAGGAGATCAGCCCAGTCATCAGTAGCATTAAAATACAATAGAGAAAATGAATAAGAACAGAATTGTTTGTGACTGATAGTCATGTTTAATATTTTATCCACTCATATGAGAGACAGAGAGAAAGAGTTTTTTGTTTGTTTGTTTAAGATGGAGCTCTGTTGCAGGCTGGAGTGCAGTGGCACAATCTCGGCTCACTGCAACCTCCACCTCCCAGGTTCACATGATGCTCTTGCCTCAGCCTCCTGAGTAGCTGAGACTACAGGCACCTGCCACCACGCCCAGCTAATTTTTGTATTTTTAGTAGAGATGGGTTTTCAGAATGTTGGCCAGGATGGTCTTGATCTCTTGACCTCGTGATCTGCCTGCCTCAGCCTCCCTAAATGCTGGGATTACAGGCATGAGTCACTGTGCCCAGCCAAGGCAGGCTTTTCAATTGTAATATTATTATTTTAATTCAGCCCAAGCATTGTGTAAGTGTGCATAAAACTATAAACAGAAGCCATCCCTGGGGACCTTGGCACTACAGTGAGTGCCTTGGGATACATTTGTTTGTTATGCACACTACATAAAGATCCGCATTCCATCTTTTATTTGACTATATCAACGTATCTCAGGCAGAACTTTAAATAGATTCAGTGATTCTATCTGAGGTTTGCAAAATCATTGTAGAGCCAGCTAGTCAACAGAAAACAAATATAGCCCTAGTTCCTTCCTTGCAGTGCAGTGAGTTTAAATTTATCCTGTGGAATACACAGTCGGGAGTGTCGCCTGAGTCATTTGCGGAGGATGCCATAGATGGATGAACAAAAAGTAAGGATGGTGAGGCCAGACAGACCCCCACGAACATTCCAGTTCTACCACTGATTAGTGGTGGAACCTTGGGCAAACTATTTTCTCTCTGAGCCTCAGTTTCTCTCCTGCAAAACGAGAGTAACAGCATGACTTACGATGCATGGCTGTAAGGAACAAAGAGAGAAGGTCAAGTGTTCCGTATAGACACCAGCACGCAGTGGAGCTCAATCTAACTTCCTCCCTCATGCCAGTTTTATTTCTGTGTTATTCCAGCTATAAAAGATGCAAGCTTGTTGGGGACATAGGCATGATTTTAATGTGAAAAATTCAAGTTGCCATCCTGAGAATCCCCTGGTCTCCTCTCCTTTGAATTGAATGCCTTTCCCACACACAGTCACACAGCCCAAATCCTGACTTTATCAGGGTCTTTGATCAACCAACTACTCTATCTAAAACAGCAATTCTCTGCCTCCTCTTCCCTTGTTGTACTTTCCTGCATTATGCATTTTACTTTCTATTATATTTTATAAAAATTTATGTACTGTGGGCTGGGTGCGGTGGCTCACACCTGTAATCCCAGCACTTTGGGAGGCTGAGGCAAGCAGATCATGAGGTCAGGAGTTCAAGATTAGCCTGATCAAACTGGTGAAACCCCATCTCAACTAAAAATACAAAAATTAGCTGAGCATGGTGGTGCACACCTGTAATCCCAGCTACTCGGGAGACTGAGGCAGGAGAATCACTTGAACCAGAGACACGGAGGTTACAGTGAGCCAAGATTATGCCACTGTACTCCAGCCTGGGTGACAGAGCGAGGCTCCATCATCAAAAAAATATTATAAACTGTTTGACTCCCTCCACTAGAGCTGAGAATCTGGGGGAATGAAGGTTTGGTCTGGACTCTCCCCTCTGTATTCCCAATGTGCTGTACAGCATCCATCCCAGAGTAAGCACCAGGAAGTATTTGCCAGCAGTAATGAATAAAGAAATTCACATGCTAATAATCCTTCCCTACTTGGTTCATCATCAGCCTCTTGCAAGATGCCTTTCCAGACCTGTCTGTGACATGCATTCTCAGTAGCACTCACTTTGGGACAAAAACTTGTGCTGTGACCAAGTTTTTAATATTTGCTTTTTTTTTGCTTCTAGACTAGTGAAAAACATACAGTGTGAAAGCCATCACTTATATTTGCTAAGGATAACAAGGAGACAGAAATAACTGGGTAGTTCACTTCAGCATCTATTAACTGAAGCACCAAACCTTGTCCAAGACATTGTTTCTGTAGGCGCTTCTTTTTGCCTGACCCCTTGCAAGTTGGTTTATACGCCACCCAAAATTCTGTCTCCTGCCCTTTCTTTTATCTTTCTACAGGAAATGCTCTAACTAGGGAGTCACATCAAATCTCATGAATTGCACTGAAATCTTCCTGTCAATAACCCCTGCATTTCTACTTCCAACGAGGCCGTCGCCCAAAGCCACAGACTATAGACAGCTCTTCATGAGGCACCATATTGCAGCTCTCACAACTTCAGTTTCGGTCCTCCATTCTCCTATGTCTGCAAATAGCATCACCACCATCTACCATCCTGTCATCAAACCCAAAACGTCAGAGTCAGCCAAGATTCAACACCCAAGGTCAATCTATCACCACGATCTGTCAATTCTAAATCTGCAATATTTCTAGAGTTTCATCACTCAAAAATCACTGCCACTGCCTTAGTTCAGGACCTCACCAATTCTTACCTCACTGATGATACAGGTATTTTCTTACCTTGAAAACAAAGCACTGGCCACACAAAATGCTGGTGAGGATGTGGAACAACAGAAATGTTTTTAATTGCTGGTGGAAATGCAAAATGGTACGGCCACTTTGGAAAAAATAATTTGGTTGTTTCTTACAAAACTAAACATAATCTTAACTTACAACCCAGCAATCATGCCCTTTGTATTTACCCAATTAGTTGAAAATTCATGTCCATGCAAAAGTCTGCATATGAACGTGTATAGTAGCTTTATTCATAACTGTCAAACCTTGGAAGCAACCAAAATGTGCTTCAATGGGAAAATGCATAAATTAACTATGGTACATCTAGATGATGAAATGTTATTAGCAGTAAAAAGAAATAAGCTATGGAGCCATGGAAAGACATGGAAAAAACTTACATGCATATTACTGAGTGAAATAAGTCAATAGGAAAAGGATATATATTGTATGATTCTAACTATATGATATTTTGGAAAAAGCAAAACCATGAAGACACTGAAATGATCATTGGTTGCCAAGGGTCTGGGAGGATTGGAAAACGAAACGCAGAGGACCGGACTTTTAGAGCAGTGAAACTATTGTGCATGATACGATGGTGGATATATGTCATTAAACACTTATCAAAGCCAACAGAATATGCAACAGCAAAGTGAACCCTGACGTAAACCATGAATTTGGGGTGATAATGATGTGTCAATGTAGGTTCGTCTGTTATAAGAAGTGACACAAGAACAGAAAAGGAAACACCGTATATACTCACTCATAGGCAGGTGATGAACAATAAGAACACATGGACACAGGGAAGGGAGTACCACACACTGAGGTCTATTGGGGGAAATAGGGGAGGGACAGCGGGGCGGGGAGCGGGGAGGGATGGCATGGGGAGAATTGCCAAATACGGGTGAAGGGGCAGAAGGCAGCAAAACACACTACCACGTGTGTACCTATGCAACTCTCATGCATGTTCTGCACATGTACCCCAAAACCTAAAATGCAATAAAAATTTTAAAAAAAAAAGAAGTGAACCACTGTGAGGTGGATGCTGATAGTGACTGTGCATGTATGGGGATGGCAGATATGGAATATGTCTCTACCTTTTGCTCAACTTCACTGTGAACTTAAAACTGCTCTAAAAATTAAGTCTATTAAAGACAAAAAAGGGAAATAAACACAAAATAGGCTTTCATCTAGCTATATGAACCTATCATGAACCTAATGAATCAATCTACCACAGATCTCAGAAATGATTTTTAAATGAAAAATATAATCAGCATAATCCACTTTCAGAAAACCCTTTCATGCTTTTCACAGCCTATATAAATTAAAGGGCCCTGGGCAAAAGGTTAACTATTTTTTCCCCTTGTGCATTATGAATCTGACCACTGGATAAAGTTTCTAAACTGTTTTCCTGGAAACAGATATATCACTTAGACAATACAGCACTGCTTCTTGTAAAATGACCCGTGTTGTTAGGAGGACTGCAGCTGGGCTGGGGTAACTATAGATACCTGATGAGGATTCCTTACTTTGGGTTTTCCCGATTATGAAGACCCATATGGTTAGCATGAGAGAAGAAGCCGAGAACCAAGAAGCAATGCCCAAGGAGTTTTCATGAGAATAAATGGTTCCTGAAAGGCATGAGATTTTAAGCCACGTGGAACCTGAAACATCCAATGTACATTGTTCTTCCTTGCATCTGAGCTGTCTGCCATGTGGCTGCTGCAAAGGCTCTTGCTAGAGAGGAACACTAGCAAGAGTAGTGTTCCTGAGTAGCCAGATGTCAAGTGTCACCAATGGTGGTCCCATCTGTCTAGCTGAGACTAAGAAGAACCCACTCCCCTTCTACCCTTTTCCAGGAAAACAAAGGATTCACATTTGTCAGCCAGGATTGTGTCATCTCTTTTCCCTGAGCTTTCTTGCATGTCCTTACCTCTTCTTTGTCACCCACCCATTCTACCTTCAAGCTCAGCCTCAGAGTCACCTTCTCTGGGGACACCTTCCCAAACCATGCCCCACACTGGGGGAAGAGCTCCTTCACTTAGCTCCCAAATCACTACAAATCCCTCTTACCCTACATTTTCATCAGCTGTTTGTTTACCTGTTGCCTCATTATAAGCTGCTTGATGGTCATGGTAACCTTGATGGCTGACAAAGCCAGTTTTGTAAATGTAAGCTGATCCTGTCACTCATACTAGCAGGCACTGCTAGGTTGTTAGCCAAGATCTATCCTCCCTCTCTCACTAAACAGAACAGTGACATTAACTGACAGCTATACCCAGACAGGCACTTCTTCAGATGCCCTTTGGGTCAGTGGTGGACATGAGGGCCAGCTGAGGCTAAGGCAACGTTAGTGAAAGTCTAGTGGATGGAATTAGGAGAAAGCTATTTTTTCCTGATTCAAAGAGATAAACTTTGCTGACATACGCGTTTTGCTGTTCACCCTTCCTGCTTCCTATGTATCAGGAATATGGACATCATGTCTGATGACAGAGCAAAGATCTCATGGTCATGAACCAGAAAAAGACATAGACTAAAGATGTCAGAGGAGAGACCTGGGAAGCCTGGGTTCTTGACGACTTCCCACGAGTAGCAGCATAAGCCAAACCTGTTGTTGCATGAGAAAAATAAAACCCTATTTGGATAAGACACATCATGAGTTTCTGCTATTCCATCTGAACCCCATGTTAACTGAATGAAAACTATACATAATTTCTTCCCCCAAAACAAGATGAAACCCAAACCCATCCCCCTGCCACTCCCTGCATCTCAGGGTCTATATACCTTAATCAGTCCCACCTCCTGCCACTAGTCAGCACATGCTCTCTGAGCCCTAATCATTCTAAATGGTGTGTTAACAAGTCCCCTGAAAACTATCTTTTTCGATAGGTCATTGTCTTTGCAAAGGTTCTTCTGTGTCCTTGGAATTGCTTTTTCCCCACGAACTTCACCTGAAAGTGTTCAACTGGCCTATCAACACGGGGGTGTATATTACCTCCTCTTTAAAGCTTTCCTTGATTCCATAGTCCCTCATTCCCCTGATCTTCCAGAGAGCATCCTATGGTTGCTTTTGTTGCAGCAATTAATAAATAATTTTCAAATTATTTGTTTTATCATCTCCCTTCTCCCCCAGAACTTGAAACCACAGGAAGCAGTGATCTTGCCTTATCAGGCACTCAGTGTAGTGTTGAAGAGTGCTTCTAAATACACTGGATCTACCTGCCAAAGTGCTGACCCTGATCTTCTCCAACTCTGTGATAAAACTGAGATGGCCCCAGGTTAGCCACATAAGACAACCCTAGGGATGTAATACTACAAATAAAAAGGGCCCTGCCCTGGGTGAGTGCTGAGGAAGACACAGAAAGACATTTCCCATAAGGAGGGGAAAAACAAACCATTTTTCAATATGCTTACAAGGAGACATTTCTGCCAGTAGATGTGTGTGATCTGACACCAACTGTCTGGGGTCGGTGCAGCCCCTGCAGGTTAAGGGCTCAGGTCCCCAACTTCAGATGCCAATGGCAAGTCCTGTTGTCATCTCTGCCTTTGACTGGACAGCTGTATGTCACAGGTTCCCACAACCTCCTCATCAAGTTTAATGATTTCCTAGAAGAGCTGGCAAAACTCAGGAAAACATCTACTTACATGTATTGGTTTACAAGAAAGGATGCAACTCAAAAAGAGCTGAAAGGATGATATATAAGGCGAGGTATGGGGAAGGGGTGTGGAACTTCCACACCCTCTCCAGGCAGCCGCCCTCTCAGCACTCCCATGTGTTCATCAACCTGGGAGCCAGCCCTCTGGACCCTGTCCACTTGGATTTTTATGGCAGTTTCACTACATAGATATGATTGGTTAAATCACTGACCATTGGTAATAAATTCAGTCTCCAGTCCCTCTGCCCTCCCCACCCTGGAGGTTGGAAGGTCGGGGGTCTGGCAGTTCCAACCCTCTAGTCACATGGTTGATCCCCTTGGCAACCAGCACCCCATTTAGGGGCTTTCAAGTCATGCCATTGATATCACCTCAGGCAATGTTGATAGAGGCTTGTTATGAATCACAAAAGTTGCTACTTTCATCTTTATTGCTCTTATCACTTAGGAAATCATAAACATTTTAGGACCTCTGTGTCCATAACTGAGAACTAAAATAAAAATGTATTTTTTATTATATCATAGTATCATACAACCCTGGAGTTGGACACCCTACTGACTAAATAGATAATCAATGCCAAGTGCTTGACATAATGCCTGCTAATTCAACAAGTATTAGCTTTGGGGATGATGATGATGATGAATCTTTGTATCCTCAGTACTGGGCTTGGACTTTAGTAGGTGCTTAGTAATATATTTTGGATAAATAAGTGAAACAAAATTTAGGTCTTTTGTTCTTGCTTCTAAATTACACAGAGCTCTAACATCTCAGTACAAAAGGACACAAAATCAAGTGATATCCCTGTGCACCTAATTTTCCCACAAAAATACCTCCTGATATTTATCCCCAAGGCTTACCCCATTAGGCAGGCTCGGTGCCTCCTTGAGACAGCCTTTTTCTGAGCACGTGAAGCCCTGGGGCAGGCACTTCGCAGGGAGGTTCTCAGTGATGCCAGTTGTGCTGGGTCAGTAACACATACAGCTGAACAACACGGTCATTCATTGGATCTGGATGTCCACGAGCCTCTGGGAGTTGAGCTCTGGCTCCACCATTCTGAACAATTTTCTCATGTGAATTCCATGGAGACTACCTGGACAAGTGAGGGCTGGAGAGAAGTGAGCAGCCATTTATAACTAGCGCTCAGCTCACGAGAGTCTAGCTTGGAGACCAGCTCCCAGCCTGTGCTGGTAGTTCAGGGGAAACCTCAAAGTCAGTTATTTTGATCTATCTGGTTCCAAAATGTTGGTACCTTGACATGATGGAATTGCTCTGTTTCTGTAGGGTGTTGTCATCAGGTTGTATAATCAAATCCTAATTGCAGAATTATATAAACACTTACTATGCACCTATGGTGTGGAAGCATTGTGGAGAAAGATGGACTGTGAAATGGGCTCAGTATTCAAGTTGTCCACTCAAACAGGATTGTTTAATTTAAATAAGTATCTCTACTAAAAGCAAAATAAAGAATATGTGAGAGAAATAAGAAAATAATGAGACATGTTCAGTGGAAGAAACAAATTCAACGGAAAGAGAAAATATTTCCTAATGGACGAAAGCCAACATGGAACAACACTAGGATTATCTCTGCGTCTCTTTTGTTGAGAAGCAAGTCAACTTGTCCCAGTTTGCACTAAATGCTCTGCAGGACGTGAGTCCGTCTCTATTTAACAAGTTAGCCCTCAGAAACAGCTTTGGAATCAGATGGCTTGAAGTTGAAATTTGGGTTCTGAGACCGATCATCTGTGTGACTCTTGGCAGGGTGCTCAACTCTCTGAGCTTCAGAATCTTCATTTGAGAAAAGAGACCAGTAAGAATGTTTTCATCTAATAAAACTGCTGTTAAGATTACAGGAGAAAACCTGTGTCTGTTGAATGAACATGTGTTTGAATGCATTGTTTAGAAACGAAGAGAGAAAGAAACTACCATCTGTTACCTCAGCCTTCTCCCTACTCTTCCTACTAAAAGAGTTTAAGTTTGAGGAGATAGAGACCATGTCTGCCTTGCTCTCAATAGTATCCCCAGAACACAGGATGATTCTTGGCACACGTTACAGACATGATTAAATTTCCTTTACTTTTACTAAGAAAATAAATAGACTTTCTCAATTATGTCGCATGGTATCAGGCACTTTGTTAAGTCTGCGTATGCAGTAATTATATTATTCAATCACCCAGGCCACCTAGGACAAAAGTGATCTTGTTATCTTCATTTTACAGATAAGAAAAAAGATTCAGAGGAGTTAAATGTTTTCCAAATCAGAGCTAGTGAGTGGCACAGTTGAAATGGGAACAGGATTTTTTGAATTCAAATACTCTGCTTGCATCCTTCAGGTCAATTCGTTTGCATGTTACAGCTGGGCCTATCAGGGAAGAGAGTGGGTCTGAGCTAACGCCAGCGAAGCAGGCTCTGGGGAAAGCACCAATGGCTGTAGCATTCCCTTAGGTGGACAGTGACTGAACTGGGCGTGTTTCAGCATAGTCCTGGGAGTCTAGCCCTTGCAGTGTGGTTTCCACACTGCCTGCCCCAGCTATGTGGCTGTAACCCAGCCCTTCTTTGCTCGTGCTTTATTTTTGGTTGAATGAGAGCCCCTCCACTCTATCACTTTCACCTTCCACTTGCTCCTGCCTCTGTACCATCCAACCCAGTGTCTGTTCAACTGGTCTCTTCCAGCAACTGGTTGCTCCCAGATACTTCAGGGAATTGTTCTGTAAGACCAGCTGCAGAAACCAAGATTTTACCACGAGTCTATGCATCTAACAGTGCCAAGGCCAGACCTAACTTTAGAAGAAATGATTGGAATAGGCATTGGATGAGAGTACAAGATAAACATGGGCCTCCCCTGGAAGAGTTCACCATCTGGAGAAGGAGGGCATGAAACTGTTCAGTTCAAAGATGGACATTGGTAAGGGATACATGGTTAGCACACAGGTTAGAGGAGTCCATTCCACATCATGGCCAAGCTTCAGCTGAAAGATGCAAAAGAGATTCCCAGACTGAAGAAGGAGGATGGAAAGAAGTGCCACCTCAGCAGAGGGGACATGCGTATAGGCTATGCAGGAATGACACCTTCCTGGTTTCCAAAGATGTGGGGAACAACAAGGTGCATAGGATATCTGCATGGGGTGAGGAAGGGTAGGGAAGAAAGAAACAGGGAAGAGTGTGTTGGAGTGCGAAGGCCATGAGGAGCCTGCTCAGAAGATGCCTGCGAACTATGTCAGCCCCTGTAATTTAGGGAAATGAGCATCCTAACAGGGTTGGCTTTATGAGTACACGCCCTAGGTCATACAGAGGATCCCATACAATGCTTAGAAGAACTGTGCCTTCGGTCAATTGCTCTGCTATTACCATCTTGATACTAACAGTAGTTTTTAATGATGGGTTCCACCTCTTCATTTTGCAGTTGGCCCTGCAAGTTTTGTAGTCAATCCCAGGTCCTACCTAGGAACAGCCGCTTCCACTTTAGAGTGTTTATATATAGCATGGCAGTCACTGATTAAATGTTTTTCATGTATTAACTCATTTAATCTCCAAAATACTCCATTAAGTAGACATACTGTGATCTCATTGTTTGACGAAAGGATTTACGCTTAGATTAGTTAACACATTTGACCAATGCCAATAGCAGAGTTAGGATTAAACCCAGTTATATGGCTTCAGAGCCTGTGTTCGTGTCTGCCCACACCGGGTCTCTTCATTTTACATTTTCACCATGGAGTAGTACCCTGAGATTCCCACATCTTTAGAAAAAAAAAAATCGTTAAACTATTTTAGCATCCATCCACCCACCCATGCACCCATCTACCCAAGAATTCATTCAATGACTCCCTAAACTGTATTTTTCTATAAAACCTGTGCCAATATAGTACCTAGTGAGTTGTGGTTTAATGAAAGAAAGAGACTATCTTTCAGGAACCATGAACTTAAAATTTGAAGAAAAAAAACTCACTGTCCCAAATAAGGAAGAGAGATGGACTTAAATCAATCCTTAATGTGAAAAAGTTAACATGTCTTGAGTCTTGCTATGGGCCACATTTCTAACCGCATTTCTTCTTGTTATTGTTCTTTAACCCTAATAAAAATTAAGGAGGCACTATTTTTTTCCCAACTTTACACATGAAGAAATGGAGAGGCTGAGCAATCTGTCCTCAGTAACACAACTAACCAGAAGAGGAGAGACACTTTGAGCGACATGTTACCACACAACCCACAGGCTCTCATGCCTCCAAGCTGGGGTCTTAGCCGAGCTGCTGTCAGAGCAGAAAGACAATGAATTCAACCATCAGAGGGGTGGAAAATGCCTTTTCAGAAAAGATGGCAACTGAAGTGAATCTGAATCCATGAGGAGGCTGCCCAGATGAAGGTGGGGCTTGTACGTGTGCTTACATGTGCCTGTGAAACAGAGAGAGGAGGAAAGAGACAGGAGAGGCAATAGGTGGCTTATGCCTGTAATCCCAGCACTTTGGGAGGCCGAGGCGGGTGGATCACGAGGTCAGGAGATCGAGACCATCCTGGTCAACATGGTGAAACCCCATCTCTACTAAAAATACAAAAAATTAGCTGGGCACGGTGGCGCGTGCCTGTAATCCCAGGTACTCAGGAGGCTGAGGCAGGAGAATTGCCTGAACCCAGGAGGCGGAGGTTGCGGTGAGCCGAGATCGCGCCATTGCACTCCAGCCTGGGTAACAAGAGTGAAACTCCGTCTCAAAAAAAAAAAAAAAAGATGTACCAGCTAAAATTATAAAAAAATGTACCAGCTCCGTCATTGGGGGTACCTCACCCTCTGTACCCCTGGAAGCCATAATCAGAACCCAAAAAATACCTGCAAAGAAAACTTCCAGCTCAAGGCCCACTGCTCTTTCACACGGTTATGCTAAGCAAACCTCAATTACATTCTACTGGATGTCGGTCCAGCCTCAGTTTTAACTTAGAATGAGGTGCATCTTAAAGCGGCATATTGATTTTCAGTCTAGATATACACTATACATTACATTTGCATCTCGGAAGTTTTGACACTTTGATACATTAATCACTGAATTTCAAATAAAAATATCTAGGGGGACACTGAATGCGGCCACACAAACAAAGAAGAAATGGCAGATCTGCAATTTTAATAAATGTTCTTTTTTCCAGTTTGGTTCAAGAAAGTCAATAAAGTATACAGTGAAAGGGTGAACACCTATCTTTTTGACCGTTCATCTGAATAAGTAGGGAAGACATAGATTTCTCTTTCTTTTTTTAGCCTAAGCAGGGTTCTAATTCTATAAGGAGTTTTTCCAAGTAAATGTGCCTGTAACCCTTCTTGCGTGTTCTAGAATCAAAAGATGTTGGAAGCAGACCTGACGTGGGGGGGGGGTCCTCAAATAAATCCCTTCCTTCAAGTTAAACAGGAGCTCTAGTCCCTTCTCAAACTCACACAGCTGGGTGGAAAAGCCAGCAATCGGCCGGGCGCGGTGGCTCAAGCCTGTAATCCCAGCACTTTGGGAGGCCGAGGCGGGTGGATCACAAGCTCAGGAGATCGAGACCATCCTGGTCAACATGGTGAAACCCCGTCTCTACTAGAAATACAAAAAAAATTAGCTGGGCATGGTGGCGCGTGCCTGTAGTCCCAGCTACTCGGGAGGCTGAGGCAGGGGAATTGCCTGAACCCGGGAGGCGGAGGTTGCGGTGAGCCGAGATCGCGCCATTGCACTCCAGCCTGGGTAACAAGAGCGAAACTCCCTCAAAAAAAAAAAAAAAAAAAAGCCAGCAATCTTGAGTAACTAGTTTTTTCAGGTTTTATTTGAGTTTCTTTATTAGATGAGGGGGAAATTATTTGTTTTACTTTCACGATTTATAGCTGAATTTGAATACCCTTCACAAGGGACATCTATAGTGCAGCTGGGAAGGAGTAAGTTTTGAGATCAAGCCAATTTGGGGGTCAGGTTCTGGTTGATGTGTGAACGTGAACACATATTGCCCTCCTAGCTTTTATTTTTTAGGGTCAATGATGGCCCTGCATAAAGATGACATAAAAGCTTCACCTAGGGTAGTACTCTCTACAGTCCACAGCACACAGTGGGGGCTTAGAAACTTCTTCCTTTTTTTTCCACGCACACCACTTCATAATCCAATGTTAATCTGTTGCTGAAAGATGCTTTTATTATCATTTTTTTTTGTCTCCAACATCCACATGCTTTTGAAAAGAAGGGGGGAAAGGAGAATCTCATTCTGATTTTCAGAAGCAATTATATTAATATTCATTTTATTCTCCCAAAAGGCCAACACAAGCCGGCCTGTTAAAATACCAAGCCTGACGCATTCTACCTTGGGCACAAGATTCCAAGGATAATCTTACTTTATACATTTCCTTTAAACAAACTAAGAAGGCAATTTATTCTTCAGTGCATTTTACATTCTGTGCTAAAATCAATGAGGTTTCACCAAAGCCACCAATTCAGTTACCCTCTCTTCCCTTGCAATAAAGCCTCAGCTAAAATGTGTGCCCCAGAAATTAATTTTCTGGATAACAAATATCAAGTCCTTTAAACACCAAATACTTTTATATTTAATTTTAGTAATTTCTGATGTAACTTATTTTAGAAATTATATTCTTATTTCAGCAGCATTTACAGACTGTAATTTAGATTTTCTTTTATGACTCATTGTCACACTTCTGCATAAGCTATTTCTCAGTGCTATCATGGGTTGATGGCCTTAAAGACTCCTAAGGCATAACCATCTCCAAAGCCACACAAGGTCCCAGGGGCTTTCCAATGACATTCCCTTTCCCCATCCCACCCAGAATTCCATTCAAGGACATCAAGGTTCCTCAGTTTTCAGAGTGGAATGACAATCCCACCAACCTCTTAGTTGATATTAAGTACATATACAGATCAGCCTTTAGTAAAAATAAATATTGACTGTGTTTATTCTGTATACTATGTGCCAATTATTATAATAGAAGCTGTTTGATTTTATTTTTATGTAAATTTTATTTAAAATTCCCCACAGATTGCGTATTATCATTGTTTTAGAGATAAAGAAACTAAGGTCAATACAGTTAAAGTAACATGACTGAAGTCTTACAATCTCCTAGGGAGAAACTGAGGTTACAACCAGGTTATTGGAAAAAGAACTGCCGGAATTCCATACCGTGAAACCCATGTAGGTAAGGAGGGGAGTTATAAAAAAGAGGGCTAAAGAACTGAAGAAATAGGAGACATCGCTGGGCCAGAGGAATCCAGGAAATCAAAGACCAGCAATAGCAAGAAAACTTAAAAAGCAAGCCAAGAGACGAGGCTGTGTTTGACAGATCATCTGGAATGTAGAACAAGCATGATATGTGAGTGAGTGTGCGGCTAAGGGGAGGAGAAAGAAAGCTATCTGAGTAGAAGGCGGGGTTCAGGGTGGTCTAGGGGTCATCTACTTGGACTTGGAACACCTCCTAGGTAATTGCAGAAGTGGGTGGTAAAACAAAGCAAGCGTCAGGTACCAAAATGATCAGTGAGTGGTGAGTAATGTGTGAGCAGACAGCTAGTGCAAGCTCACCAGGCTGGAAGGTGCTGGTGTAGCTGGCACCCCGTTGCAATTTTGCTGGTCAGTAGGTGCTTTTAAGAGATGAGCAGGAGAAGGTATGGCTGAATTGGGATGAAAATCCACAGCAGGGCTCCCTGTTCCAACATGGCAAGGTTGAAGGAGGCATTTTTACAGTATTTAATGACTCATTCCGTCAGAGCACAGGCATTTTGAGAGGATCAGAGGGTAGTAGAGCTGAATGTTATGAGTCCCAAATAATGAGCCTTGAGGAATGTGTGTGTCTTAAAGGAAGACTTGGAGGGCTGAAAGGAAAACATCCTTTAGAATGTAGTAGTGGCTACCGGTGACCCACCTGTCCCCTCTACTGAGCTGGCGCCCCATCACTCAGATGATTTTTTGGCTGCTAGCAACCTGCAATTCCCTTGTTCTTCTGAGAATTGCCCACAGCTGACAGGAGCTGCTTTTCCCAGAAATATTGGGAAGATAGGCTGCCAGAGCTGAATCCACAGCAATGACAACAGCCTAGGCCCTGGTCTCAAGGAGGAAGACTGTGTGGGCCACGTGTGTCCCAGAGCCTCCTGCGCAGTCACGCTGAGACTAGAGATCCATGCCTGGCCTCTCCCTTGTCTAAAGCTGCTTCCCTCTCTCTCTAGGTTTCAACCGAGGGTATCTGCTTAGCCAATCACTTGCACAGGAATCTCCACTTCGGTCTTGGCATCCTAGGAACCTGACCTGAGGTGGAATAAGCAGAATCTTTCCACAGAGATGTAGTAACTACCCAGCATCCCTTGGCTAACAAACATCAGAACTAGGGTGACCAACTCATCTGTATTGTCCAGGACCAAGAAGTTTCCTGGGATGGAAGACTTTTGGTTTTCAAACTGAAACAGTCCCCTTCAAAATGGTACAAGCTGATGACTGTAATGAGAACTTGGATCCAAACCAAAGTCTGCCTCACTCTAAAGGTTGTGATTTTCATTTACATGACCCTGTCTCCCTAATACTCAAAAAACCTGCTGTTTTGTTTTTCACCAGAGAATACATTCTTCGTGATGCCCCTGGCAGGGATATCTGCAGGCTCCAAAGCAGCCCCAGCCCACTTGTAGGAAAGGCATTCTTCACTGGTCAGAGGACTCCAGGAGATCCATGCCTTCTCTTCAGCCTGCATAGGATTACTTCCTTTTCCTGAGAAGAGTGGCTATCAATTTTATCAGATGCTCAAAGTGATCCTTGGCATAATTAAGGTTAAGAACAACTGTCTAAGAAAACGTTGCTTTTATCTCTGGATTAAGTCGAACAGTGGGGTGCTGCACTTATATCTGATGCTTAAGGTCTCAAGCAGAGCTGTTTCCCAGTAAATGGCCCAGAACCAACCCCTGCTTTCACAGGAGCATGGTGGGGGATGTTACCCGCTGCGCTCCTCAGGTTACTCGCATCCTAGCCCAAAGTGTGCAGGAGTGAGCGGGAGAGAGGCGGTACTTCTTTTCTGTTTCAACTGAAGTTTAAAACATATTTATCACTTGTTGGCTGGGCGCAGTGGCTCATGCTTGGAATCTCAGCACTTTGGGAGGCCAAGGTGGGCGAATCACTTGAGATCAGGAATTCAAGACTAGCCTGGCCAATGTGGTGAAACCCCATATCTACTAAAAATACAAAAAATTAGCCAGGTGTGGTGGCGAGTGCCTGTAATCCCAGCTACTTCCAGAGTCTGAGGCAGGAGAATCACTTGAATCCAGGAGGCAGAGGTTGCAGTAAGCCAAGATCACACCACTGCACTCCAGCCTTGGGTAGAGAGTGAGACTCCATCTCGAAAATTAAAAACAAAACAAACAACAAAAAAACCCCACCTGTCAGTGTCACCTGAGGAGATGCACAGGGCAGGTCATCCCAGGGGGCAGGTGTCCAGCAGCAAGTGACCAGGCTACAAGGTGTCCCTGAACTGAAAGCTTGCCTTCTGACCAGGAACTGTAAATGGTGCTTCAATAGGGCTGCAGTTATTAGTTTTTAAATGTAGAAAGTATTACTTTATTATTGCTGATTTCTGCATGTATTCTATTTTTTAACAAATATTTATTGCACGCTCATTGAGTGTCAGAAACTATTCTAAGGGTTTTGGGCAGCTGTAAGACAAAGTCCTTGCACCACCATGGAAGGTCACATCTTGCAGAGGAGATAACAAAAAACAAAGCGATGCATCTCTAATAGTTCAGATAATGACATAATAATGAATTCTATTGAGGAAAAAAAGCAAGCTCCATGACTAGAGACTAGACAGGGTTATTTGACAAGCGTTGTCCAGAGAGATCACAAAAGGAGGGGACTTAGATGAAGAAGTCATCTAGGAACATCAGGGGTTGATTTGTCCCTGTCAGCAGTGTGGACACAAAAGAAAAAATCCCTAAGGCAAGAGGAAGCCAGAAAGTGTGTGCTTTTCTTTGTTTGTTGTTTGTGTGTTTGATTTTTTTGAATGAGCAGCAGTGTAGACCTTGTGGGTCACAACACCTTTGCCTCCTCCGCCTCCACACTTCCAGCAAATCACTGCTACTCCCAGGCTCTCAGTTAGCATCTATGTGCTGAGGATTCCCTAAGGCTGTGTATTCAGCCAAACCCTTTTCTGAGTTTGACTGATATTGCCTAAAATGTATATAGATGTCATCGGAGACCTGAAACTCCATGCATTCAAATCAGAACTCATTATTTCCTCCTGAACCTGTTCTTTGCCCTGTGTCCCCAGGCCAGTGAACGGCAGCACTAAAGCCAATCCATCAGACTAGGTCAGAAAACGGAGAGTCATCCCAGAGTGGAGGTATTCTTCACTCTTGGATCCTGTATGTCAAGATTCCACTGAGTGAATATTACTCAAGCTGGTCCTCCTATCTCTGTTCCTACTGCCTTAACCTAGGTTGGGGCCATCCTTACTCTAGGTCCCCTGAATTTCCTGCAATAGACTCCCACCCAGTCTCCATGCCTCCTCTCTGACTTTTCTCCAATGCATTCTTTGTGCTGCAGCAGAATGGACAGTTCCAAAATGCATGTTTGTATCTGTCACCTCTCAGTTTAAGATCTTCCACCCCTCCCATTAGCTTCCAGATAAAGAACAGATCCCTTCACAAAGTGCTCAAAGGCCTGCCTAGCCTCTGCTCACCTCTCCAGACTTTCAGCTTCCCACCCCCGTCTCAAGTTCTGCACCCACACACTCTCTGAGCCCACTCATTCTACTGCCTGCAATGCTCTGTTTCAACCCCTGCTTCTCATACTGGCTTTCTTCTCTGGATAAGGAGCCCCCCCACCTCCTTATCCCACGTTTATCTGTGTAACTCCTGCTTTCCATTCATGTCTCATAGTCAGTACCTCTTCCTCCAGGAAGCCCCCATTTCATTCCTAGATGGGATTAAGTGTCCTTCTCTGCTTTCACGTCTTAGCTCTATCATAGCTTTGCCACTGTACATTATATCTGCTTCTCTACTTGTCTTCTTTAAAAATTATAAACTTCTTAAGGATATAAATATTTTCTTCATCTTGGCCTCCTCCAAGCTTCTAGAACAGAGCATGGGGCATAATAGGCACTTAGGAAATAAGATTTGTGTTGACTAGATGAGTTACATCAAGTCCAAACGCCTTCACTTCACAGTTGGGAAAATAACTCCAGGGAGGCTAAGTTCCCGCTTAAAGAACACAGCTAATTCACATCACAGTTAACCCTAGAGTATCTGCATTTGATTTTTGATCCAATTTTCTTTCGGATACCAGACTCTTCATAAAAGTTAAAACCCAGTTCTTAATCTCAAAAAATACAGAGTCTAACAGGGACTCAAGATCTAGACAAAAAAGCTCCGGACTGAGAAGGCCAAGCCACAGGGTGGCACTGAGTGCTGGGGAGCAACAGGGGCCTGCAGGGCCCATCAGGGAAGGGAGACCAGTCCTGGAGACATGGAAGAGGGTATGCCTGGTTGGGAGAGCAGAGTGGGCCGGGCTCAGACAGACAGGTAGATCAGGGCCTTATCTCTGCCATTCCAGCAAGAGCACTTCCACAATGGGAACTTCCTGCTGAAGGAGCTGCCCCAGAAATACACCCTGCAAAGGGAGCCTACACCACTCTGCCTCTAGAATATCCATATGCAAAGAGTTCATTCCACGGCTGCCTCCCTCCAGCCACCTTGGGGTGACACCCACCTCTTCTCTTCACTCTTCTTGTCCATCTTCCCCCCAGTAACTGAAGACTAAAGACTGTATGTTACAGTTATTTTAAATAACTGAAGACTTAAAGAGTATGATGTCACTTCAACGTCTGACTAAATATAATGAAATTAGAGACAAAACTATAGAAGAGAAAGAAAAATAGGCCAGGCGTGGTGCATCACGCCTGTAATCCCAGGACTTCAGGAGGCCGAGGCGGGTGGATTACTTGAGGTCAAGAGTTTGAGACCAGCCTGACCAACATGGTGAAACTCCATCTCTACTAAAAGTACAGAATGAGCCAGATGTGGTGACACATGCCTATGATCCCAGCTACTTCAGAGGCTGAGGCAGGAGAATCACTTGAACCTGGGAGGTGGAGTTTGCAGTGAGCTGAGATCATGACCTTGTGCTCCCAAACTGGGCAGCAAGAGTGAAACTCTGTCTCAAAAAAAAAACAAAAAACAAGAAAAGAGAAATATTTCCTATATCACAAAGCTCAACAAAAAAGCTATAACATCAATTAAAATATAGGGCAAGACTTCAAAGAATGGGGTGGAAAGATTATTTCTAAAGTGACCGAGAAAGTGAACAGCAGAACTCAACCAGGCCCACAGCTTCCAGGATGCAGCTGAGGACTCCTCTAACAATAACTCTCTGGTTTTCCACATCCCGAGAAACGTTTCATAAGAAATTTGATCTTGGTAGTCTCGCTATCCAACTGCCTAGTTATGCCTGGAATATTGGAGCTGTGTAGTAAACAGTCACTTAATTCTAACCCACAGTTTGGAACATGTCATTGTTTCTCCCTCAGTCATTTCCTCATTTTCTCATTCCCAAAGCTGGGACCATCATCCACTCTGGAGCCAAGCCAATTTTACATTCTTTCATTCATTCAGCAGACATTTACTGAACGTATATTATATGAGAGGATTTGTTCTAGCAGTGGGAGTTCAGCAGTGAACTATATAATATGTTGATAAGTACTATAAAGAAAGAAACATCAAAATAAGAGACTGTCATTGTAGAAGTGGGTGGTAAGGGGAGCTAATGATATACTAAGGTGACATTTGAGTTGTAGCCAGAATAAAGTAGGGACACCCAGTGGTTACGGGGGAGAAGAGTATCCCAGGAGGGGGGAGTAGCATGTGCTCCTGAAGATCAGCCAGGAGGCCAGGGTAGGTGGAGGTGAGTGACTATGGAGGAGACCAGGTCACGGGATGGTGAGTAGGGTTGGAACCGGGACTGCAGGTCTTGGGAATTGCTTCAGATTTTACTCTAAGTTAGAAAACCACTAAAGAGCTTTGAGCAAAGAGTTTAATCTGATTTTAGTTTTACAAAGATCTCTCTGGCTGCCTTGTGCAGAGCAGACACTGGAAAGCAGAATAGAGGCAGGGATGGCAATTCAGAGCCTGGTTTACTAGTTGCTGCCTTCTTCTCTCACGGCGATAGGGTGGAAAGAAAGCCTGAGCATCAACCATGGCCCCTCCTTCCTCTCCACCTGTCTATGGTCAAAGGACCCTCGAATCTCCCACCAATATTTCTCTGAGATAAGATGCAATCTGTTTATTTCTCTAACGCCCTCCTTCTGTTCCTCTCTACTATTCCTTCTCACACTATTTCTTCTTTGTCCTTCTCTTTTTCCCATATCTCATTACCTGAAGTCAAGCACCTCTGAACAGCCTCCTAAGAGGCCATAAAATCTTTGCTGGATCTCCCTAACCTGGCCTGTTTCACAGCTGGGGAGAGCATCCTGCCTAGGTCTAGACCTTCCTGTGACTTCCAATGCCCTTTAAGTTAGAGGAAAAGACTGGCTGGCAAAACTCTCAAACATGTAACCCTACTGTCTCCCCAGCCTCAGTGGACACCACTGCACCCCTTGGCCTCCTGTTCCAGCCCTGCCATTCCTTTCTCTGCCTTGCTACTTCTTGTCTCCAGGTCTCTGCATGTTGCTTTCCCTTTCTAATTATCATTCCCTCAGGTCTGCATGTGGAGATTCCTTCAGACTCAGCTTAGATTCTCTCTCCTCTGAGAAGGCATCCTTGACAGCCACCACTTGGAAATATGTCGGAGACTCCTTCTCTTTGCTCCCACAGATCCCTGCATTGTCTGGTTTGTTCTTGTCAATTTCCAGCCTGATACCCCACCTACATATTGACCTCTTGCAAGGCAAGGACCATGTGTTGTCCACAGCTGATTCTCAGGGTCTGGCATGATGACTGACACAAGACAGGCTACATATGTAAATGCCCTGTACCAGGCACATCACGGCACCACTCCATCCACACCAGAAGTGGAGGGAGGACCACAGATCCCAGGCTCACGGTGCTACTTTCCTTTGTGATGCTAAAATCTCCCTCACGAATCACTCCTGAGACTGGTGTGCAGCCACCTAGAAATGATTCATGTTTGAGCAGAAACATTTGACATTTCTAAGCACCCAGTGTCTGGGTAGCTCAGCAGATATTAGCGATGTCCGTGAATCTCTGCAAGCTCTCTCAGGTACGATCAAACTTTACATGCACAATTTCTTGCATTTTGAATTAAGGAGATCTTCTAGACTGGACTGAGCAGAGAACATCCTGCCTGGAGTAGGATAAGAATTGGACTGGGACCAGGTGTATTGAACAACTCCCTGAGTCCCTGGGCCATCTTGGGCACTTTAACTTTCTAGATTAAGGAAAAGACAAAAAGAAGAAAAATTTGGTGGTAGGGTGATGGGTATATAATGCATTGAAGTGTAGAGTTTTGCATAAGCTGTGAATCCCAACAACAACGACAACAACAAAATGGTCTGAGGGCTACGGATGTAAACTTGGGAAGGTGAAATGCAGAGTAATATATACGAGCATTGAAGTAGAGCTAGAGAAGGCCATTGAAATCACCCAGGGTTTTTATAGATGGAAACACCGAGTTAAGACAAGTAAGGTGACCAGATTGATATTCCTGCAAGCAGTTAGTGTTAGATCTGGAGTGAGGAGGACCCAGTCCCTGAATCTGAATCTTCAGGTCATTCTCCTCCCTCCTGGTGTCTGTCACGTGTAACCAAAAGAGGTTCTTGGTGGTTGGGACCACGACCATCTTCTCAGTTCTCCCTCTCTCCATTTCACTCTGATGGAAATATAGGTGAAACAGAGGGAGGAGATGTCCTGGGGGCATTCCAAAAAATTCTGGAACCCTCTATTAATGGCAATTACATCTATCATTTGGAAATTACAGAGATTATGTATTGAGTGCCTGACATGGCATTTTTGTTTCTGTGCCTTTCCCAACCTGTCTTAAAAGGTAGTTATCATTACAATGCTATGCAGGTAGGACAGATGGCTGGGGGAGCAAAATGATTTACTGAAGGTCACACAGAGCTAATAAGTGAAGGAGCCAGCACTGGAAGACCATGTGAGGCTGTGAAATTAAACATAAGGATTTTGCTCATTTTCTAGGACAAAAAGTAAAGAAAAGAAAGAATTTACTTAGATTATTAATATTTTACAGCATATGAACTGCTTTGATGGCACGGCTATTAATTCGCCCCAAGCACTCAACATCCCTATGAGATGGGTATTCACATCCACATTTTATGAATGAAGAAACGGAGGCACAAGATGATCCAGTGCCCTAGTTCCAGGTACCCTGACAACTGAGATTCAAATCTAGGCTATCTTAATCAATGCATGTGCTTTTTTACTCCACTGGAGCTGAAATCAAGGAAAGAAATTGAAGCCAGAGAAAGATATTTCAAATTTAAAATATTCCATCAGATGTTTTCAGCAAATGTTACAGAAGGCCATTCAACACCAGATTACAGTTATCCTAAAGTGCCCACTTGAAAGAAATGAGCATTTTTAAGGCAAAATATGTGCTTCTGTTCTCCTTCACTTTGCTTCAGTGGGTTGACCCTAAATAACGCATAACAAGCCATGGGGCTTCCTTCAGGGTTGCCACACAGACCGAGATGGTGAAAGCAGCCAGGAACAGCCTTTCTGCAGCCTACCCCTGCACAGGTGGTTATGTTGGAAGTAAGGCCCACTCACTCATTCAATAACCATTCATCATGGCCGTGGCTGCACCAGGTGCTGCAGCCACAACCAAAGTAGAATAGGGAGAGGCACCTGTCATCAGGGAGCATAAAATCAACAGAAGGACAGGTATGTGTGCAAGCAATGACACAGCACAGTCCATCACAAAGCAAGTCCAAAGTGCTGTGGGAGCACATGAGAGAATCTGGGAAGGCTTCCTATAGGAAGGGGCATTTGAATTGGGTTGTTAAGGGAAGCAGGAAGTGAGAAATGGTTATTCTAGGCAGGGAGATGAGCATGAGCAAAATCAGGAGCATCAAAGAACAGAGAATAAGATAGTCCTTGTTCCTTTCAGAAATTATAATTCCCTCAGCAATAAAATCAAGCTGTAAGCATTCAGTCTATTTCAGTCAAACTGAGCAAACATTTGGCAAACACCTGACATCACAGAGCAGAGTTCGATGAAAGTAATCCTGCCCACAAGAAACCCACAACCCAAGGTATTTATCCAATCAACATTTAAATAAGTGTCCACTATGTGTAAATGTTTACACTGTAAAAAAATTTAATCCACCCCTGTTGTGAGCAGACCTCCCTGTTTCAAACTAGATGAGTGCTGCTGCATTTGATGGCAAAGCACTTGACCTTCAGCACTTGTAGGCAAGGAGGAGGGCATGCAGCATTTTCCCCGGAGAAGCCCTCTTTATGTTGCCCTGAGTGAATCTTGGAAGAGGCTACAGTGTTTCAACTGTGAGTCACTGACTAATATTTCCACTCTCTTTTGATAGTTGATGGATGTTTAATGATTTGCCAATATGAGGAAGAGATTTTCTTTAGAAAACAATAATCCCTTTTATTTGCACAAGACCTTAGGTTTTAAAAAGCTCTTCCCAAACATCCTGTCCACATCCCATTAGATTGTGATTGAGCCTGGTAAACTGCAAGACTAGTTAGTATCCCCATTCTCCAGATGAGAGAAAGAAGCCTCAGTGAGGTGGAACAACTCAAGGTCACACAGCAGGTGTGTGAGGAAATCAGAGTTCAAATCCACGTTTTCTGTCTCTCAAATCTGGTCCACTTTCTTCTATACCTTACCATCTGCCTAAAATATGATAACATCATCCTTATGATGACATAAATCTCCAGATGAGATGCTGGCGAAATCACATCCCCTTGGGTAACATAACCACATCATAAATTAAAAGCCCAATTAAAGAACACGGCCTTTTAACTGGGACTTAGAATGTCCCCGGAGGCCACGATGTAAAGGAAGAGCCCTTTCGAAGTCAGTGGCTGCCTATCCTGGATATTACTCAGAGACCTACTTACCCATATGCATGAACTTTCAGACCCTAATTATTCATCTGCTATCTTCTTTCTTCTGGGGCCCTGGTCCCAGCTAATCTGAGTTTGAAATCACTCCCCAAGCTCTGGCCCTCTCTCCTGCCTGCAGATGGATGTAGTTAACCGTCATCACGCTGTGTGGACAGCCCAGGTGCCTCTCGGCTTTGGCACATCACTTAACATCAACAGCATCATAACCTGATGGAAAACAATGCCTCCTGGTTCAAAGGGACAACTGAAGCAGTGTCTCCAGATGTCTAAAAGTGAGATCGTTTGCCAATGGCCAAGGAGCAAGGGGCGTCACTATGTGCGATGTGGTTCTTGTTTGGTGGCAAAGTTGGGTGGGGAGCCAGTAATGAGGTAGGGAGAAGGGGAGGGTGCGGTTTTGACTGCTAGCTCAAAATTTTATTTCTATTCCTACCCCATCCCTAATAGTCAACAACAAGGACATGAGACTTCCGAGTCCCAGAATAATAAGTTACTACTTGCCTTGTCTCAACATCCCCTCCAGTGACTGGGCTTGAAGCTGGCTCTACAGATCAAGAGCTGGTCCCTTTCCGTGTCACAGCTGAGCTGCAGTGTCCCCGCACACCCTCTTTCCCAGCCAAGCCTCAGGAAGAGCGGGTCTGTGCATTCGCCTGGATCACAGAGAATCGCTGTCCCTGTCCCCTCCGCCCCAGCGCTGTCTTCTCCTGAGCCTATCCCCCGCCGGGTTCCCTGGCCCCGAGGACCCCAATGGCCAAGGTCTGCCTGAGACCCCTCAGCCTCCATCTGGGACTCCCGGGGGGGGGTCCTCATTAACGCAGCCTCTCCACTCCTCTCACAGACCTGGGCCTTCCTATCCCCTCAAGACCTGCCCAGATGTGCAGCAAACCTGGAGGGCAGAGAGACTGGGGAAAATCGAGGGAGATAAATCACATTTTGCGGCAGAATCTCTGTTCCATCGTAGAAAGCCACCCAACTGGCAACCACGCTTGCAGAAGCCTCACTGCCACGGAGGAGAGAGTTTTGCAGCTGCCGACCCCGGAGCTCTCTCACCTACCTGTCTCCGCCGCAGGGCTCCCCTCTCTGTCCCCCGGGGGCCGCGCTCCTGGGTCTCCCTCTCTCCCCTTTCGCGGTCTCTGGCCGCCAACACTCGCAGCGGCCGGGGCGGGCGGACTGTGGAGTCCGCTGCACCTGCGATCTGGTGTCGGGTCCCCGCGGCGAGGCTGCCTGGAGGAGGAGAGAGCGGATGCTGCTCTCGCGGCCGCCGCCGGTGCCGATGCGGTTGCTATGGTTATGGAACTCCGCAGCTGCCCGCCTCTCGGTGCAACAGCTGCCCGGCCACGGCCTCCGGGCAGCCCCAGCGAGCGAGCGGGCGCCGGGACGCGAGGCTGACAGCGCGGTCCCGGGGACGCAGCCGCCGGCGCCGCGGGAGAGGAAGGACTGAGCGGCTGCGCCCGCGCCCTGGGCTGGCGCCTCCCGGGCTGCGCTCACCTCCGGCGCCCTCGCTCCTCTCCTTCACTCGCCGGGACGCGGCCAGACCCCCGCGCCGCGCCGCGCGCCCTCGCGGCCCCGAGAGCCCGCCCTGCCGCTCCCGCTCGCACCGCGGGGGCCGACGCTGCGCGACTGGCTGGCGGCGCGGCTCGCGCGCTCCCACCTCGGTCCCTCTCCGCCGGGAGGCCCTGCTGGGAGCCCGGGGCGGGCTGCCCGGAGGCCAAACCCCGCCCGCTCGGCCGCCCGGGAGCCAGGGCGCAGGCTGCGGCCCCGCGCGCGGCCCTCCCAGCCCGGCTCGCGCGAGCATGCTCAGTCCCCGCGCAGGGGCTGCCATCCCGAGCCAAGACCCCAGGCGTGAAAGGTCCCTGCAGACCTTTTGTGGTGGGGGGGACGCAGCGGAGAACTGGCCGGGAGGGGCTGTTGAACTTGGGAGAGAAGCCCAGGCAACAAGTAGATGCCTGAGAAAGGGTAAAAGCGCTGAGCGACCCATACCTCCGATGCGAAGTCAGCAGTGGCCTTCCACCAGCACGGCGTCCCGTCATCCGATGGGCTCCTCACTTCATGCTGAACGCAGGGGTTCACAAACGTGTGGGATTCGGTCCATGGAGGAGAGAGAGGAAGATCAGGAGGGTGAAGCCAACTCCCAACTACTGCGCATTCCTAAGGGGCAATGGGAACTCCAACTCTCACCACCACTGTGTTGGCAAGTTCTGGTGGCATGCCTGTGACAGATGACAAAACAGCCTTAGAGAACGAGCCAAGACTGGGAATCGGAAGCCCAGTGACCCGTCCACTAGACTCAGCTGCACTAACTCACACCCCAGGAGGAGGTGGGGAATGGAACTGGGCATTAGAGGATGCCTGTGTCCCCCACTAGACTGGGCTGCTCCAACTCACATCCCAGAGGAAGGCAGGGAATGGAACCAGGCAATTGCAGGCAGCAGGAGGCGCCTCTAACCCAGTCAGGCTGGGAGCAGAGGCAGGTAATTAGGGAAAGATACCTGAAAAAAGGCTTAAAAACAAGTGAGCAGGTCAGTAAAGGGTCTTTCCAGGACAAGAGGGTAAGGGTACAGAGGCCTGGAGGCAGGACAGCACCGCTGGAGCCTAGCAGCAGCAGGCAAGAAGAGGTGAGGCAGGCTGAGTGGTGAGGTGTACAGAGCAGGCACTGCACACCAAAGGCCTTTCATCCAAGTGAAGGGGTTGGAATTTGACAATCTGCCCCACAGGATGGTAGGGGACTGAGGAAGGTGGTCAGAAGGAGGGCAGTGAAGCAGTTTAAACAGGAGAAAGCCTGGGTGGGAATGTTGGGAAGGTCACCTTAATTGAAATGTGTGTGGTGGTGGCTAGGGTGGAGGTTAAGGCTGCAGAAAGGGGTGTCCTAAGCAGGCTGTTGCCACAGTGGACCTGGGCAGATGAACACTCTGAGCTGTACACCCTCCTTGTCCTCCCAACAGCACCCAGCAAGCACTAGACAATGCATACCCTCAGTAAATGTTTGGTGAATGGCAAATAAATACATGTTTCTCTGTAAGGAAAATGGATGCTTTTCTTTTACAATATTTGTCTTTTAAATGTAATCATAATTATATGGCATTTATTTTGCTATTGACATTGCATTTTTATGCAACCATATTTTTGAAAAGTCATTGCAAGCACTCAACATTTTCCTTTGCATTTTCCAGTCCCCAGCAGTAGAGATATGCTAGGAGCGTAGGATTTGCTTATATTGGATGTGTTTCAATTGTCTGCATTCAACAGCTCCATGATGTATTAAGTGAAAAAGCAAAGAGCAGAATAGATAAAATAAGATAATCTTAAAATAAGATAACTGTTGTGAAGCAAGGAGAGAGGTACACATATTTGTATAGCTTGCATTGGCATAAAAATATGCTGGAAGGCTATGAAAGGACCTTGGAGAAGTAGCTACTAGCTGTGAGGATGAAGATGGTTGGAAGAACTAGGCTGACAAGGTTAGAATGAGAGTGAAAATTTTCACATAGACTATTTGTTTCTTGAGTCAGGGTCTTACTTTGTTACCCAGGCTAGAGTGCAGTGGTACAATCATGACTCACTGCAGCCTTTAACTCCTGGGCACAAGCGATCCTCCCACCTCAGCTCCTTCAAGTAGGTAGGACTACAGGCATGAATCACCATGCCTGGCTGTTTTTATTTTTTGTAGAAATGGGGTCTGGCTATGTTGCCCAGGCTAGTCTCAAACTCCTGGGCTCAAATGATCCTCCTGCCTCAACCTTGCAAAGTTCTGGGATTATAGGTGGAAGCCACTGCTGCATTTGACCTCAACATACACTTTTATAAAACATTTTGAGGTTTAAGCCAAAAATAAATTACATATATATATATATATATATATATATATATATATATATATATGTTTGTGTGTGTGTGTGTGTGTGTGCAGATATAAACACACACATATGTACATGTGTATATGTGTGTATATACATATATACATAATCTGTATATATAATCTGTGACTAGAATCTCAGTGAATCTTGAAATAACCTCAAAGGCAACATGCATCATGTCCCAATGACATAAGTCCCAAGAGATGCTCCCACTCCTTGTTCTCCATGTGGTAAAATGGTATTATGAATGGTATTATGACTGCAAAGTCTTCTTCAAACTGTGCTCATGGACTGCCCAGCATGACATTCATCAATCAACTGGAGTGATGCACCGTTGGCCCAAAGATCTTCTTACCCACTACCCTCTTAATGAATGGGCACTGTGCAAGGCACACTCAGGCCCAGTAGGTGAGGCCCTGAATAGCTGGGGCTGGGGGAGGTCTGGAAGGGAAAGTCCTTGCCACCACCCAGGTTGGGCCTTGGTGGAACCAACTGGAAAGCAGCAATGGACCTCCACTGTTATCTCCCTCCAAGAAAATGTCCCACTGCCCATCAAGTCACAGAAGCCAGAAACCTAACATTGTCCTAGGCTTCCTAGTCTTTCTCTCTCTCCCATTCTCTTGACTCCTCTCATCTCCCTCAGTCTAATTAATTGTCAACTTCTGTCATTCCACCATGTAAATAGTTCTCAGAGTCATCTATATCAAGGGGTCCATGAGAGATTTTAAAACATCTTCTTCAATAAGGGTCTTGAGTGATGATATGTCTGTCTAGAGAAATGGGTATAATCTTGGCCTGAAGTTACAGATAGGACAGAAGGATATTAGTCCTAAGACAGATATCAAGCCAAATCCAGGCCCCGGTTCTGGTGCAGGTGGAAGGTGAGCCCACTAGAAAGAACTGAGTGCTGAGAGGTACAGTCTGGGGAGCTCCCATGGGATGCTTTGGCTGAGTGGGGTTCAGGGGTGTGGTGTGAGGTTGCCCTCCCTCCTAGGGACCACAAGGGCTTAAGCCCCTTCAGGGTGAGCAAGGGATCACAGCCAAGTGGGCCAGCATTTCTTCTTGCACAATGCAGGTTTTCAATGGTGACATCCTGTGGCAGCAAGAAGCAACTGTCCTAAAATGCTTATCAGACTCCACAGCTCTACACATTGGAAAGAAAGTCAGAGCAGCCTCCCTGGGGACTGGACTGTGTGCAAACCCGGCAGACTGAGGACAATTCGGGAAGATCAAACCCCAAGAGGGAGAAAATTCACTTCCCGCTAATGGAAGGACACAGATGAGACAACTTGCCAGGCCTGGGCCCTGGTTTTGCTGCTGTCTGCCTGTTGACCTTACGATGCAGGGTGACCTAATTGCATCTCAGTTGCCCTTTCTGTAAAGCAAGGATAATAATAAAATGCACCTCATAGCTTTCTTGTGAAGATTAAATGGATTAACATATATGGATGCAAATGGATTGAAACTTAGAACACTGCCTCAGCCCCGGGGGCGCTATGTATGTGTGAGCTGTTACTATCTTTTTCAATACTGAGATGAGTTGACGAAATAGAAGGGGTGTCTGGGCGCCATGTTTCTTAGCTATACTTTCTCATCTAGCCGCACCTTGACCCAGGACTATCCTGCTTCTTACCTGAAATAATTTCTTAAATGATCTCTCCAATTCTAGTTTTGTCCCCTTTAATACTCTTCTGTATACATCATGTAGACTTATTAAAAATGCAACTTTGATACTATCCTCTTAAGATCCCTCACGAGTGATTCTGGACTTCCAGAATAAGTTCCATGTCCCAGGACCTGGCCTTCGGAGGCAGTTCAGGTCTGACTCCTGCTCTATCTGGTACAGCAACACCCAAGTGTATGTACTTCCCAGAAAGCCCCAGGATGTTTCGAACCTCCGTGAATTGTTACTCACCCTTTAAACCTCTGTCTCCGTATTCCTTCCTTCATGAAGGTTTGTCATACCTACCTTCGAGTTAATCCCTTCTTCCATTGAGCTACCTCTGAACCTCAGTAATAAAATTATTTAATATAAAGATAGATTTCCCACACTAGGCTGAGAAGTCTTTGAATTAAGTTATTTTAAAGGGGTCTGTGTCTTTTTATCTTTCTTTACTCAAACTATAGCACAGTATTTGGAATATACAGAAGATGTTCTCAGTACATTTCAAAAATGCATATGAGGCTAGGCATGGTGGCTCACACCTGTAATCCCAGCACTTTGGGAGGCCAAAGCGTGTAGATCATCTGAGATCAGGAGTTTGAAACCAGCCTGGCCAACATGGTGAAACCCTGTCTCTACTAAAAATACCAAAAAAAAAAAAAAAGAGCTAGGCATGGCGGCACATGCCTGTGATCCCAGCTGCTTGGGAGGCTGAGGCAGGAGAATCACTTGAACTCAAGAGGCAAAGGTTACAGTGAGCCAAGATCACGCCACTGCACTCTAGGCTGGACAACAAGAGGAAAACTCTGTCTCAAAAAAAAAGTATTTGAATAGATTTTGGGGTGATTTTCTTCTCATCTTGATTCCCACCCAAATCTCATTTTGAATTTTAGTGCTCATAATTCCCACATGTTGTGGGAGGGACTTAGTGGGAGATAATTGAATCATGGACAGGGTTTCCCCCATCAGTTCTCATGGTAGCAAACAAGTCTCACAAGATCTAGGGTTGCATAAGGAGTTACCCCTTTCACACTTCGTTCTCATTCTTTCTGGCCTGCCGCCATGTAAGACCTGGCTTTTACCTTCCACCATGATTGTGAGGCCTCCCCAGCCATGTGGAACTGTGAGTCCATTAAACCTCTTTTCCTTTCTAAATAAACCAGTCTCAGGTATTTCTTTATCAGCAGTGAAAATGGCCTAATACATCATGTATTTGACTTGTCTTGGCAGCTAACCAAAGATCAAAATTTGTTTTAAACATCCCTATACTTATGATAGCCACTCAATTATTGTGTTTAATTTTATTAACTGATGAAATGAGGGACTGGTTCACCTAAGAACCAGCTTGACTGGCACAGGAGTGTGGGAAGGAGAATTAAGAGAAGGCCGACTTTGGTATGCTTTGAGGCAGGTCTTCAGTGAAAACACTTCTTCAGCATTACAGCAGTTCAACCCAGAGATATTCCCACATTTATCACTTCCTTCTATCGGCGCTTTATTTCGGGGCACATGTAAGGGTGATCATGGCTAAACTTTAGGCAGCAGCATTGTTACCAGGAACCAGATACTATTCTAAACACTTTACATGGAACTCATTTCATCTTTCCTAGGGTCAACAAGTCTGCCATGAGGAAACACAGGTAAAGTGGCTGAACTTGACAAAATTTACCACGCCAGGATCTGAACAGGCAGTCCCTGTTTTCTCCCACTAAGCATCATCACCTGCATCCTCTGTTCAAGCTTGGCTTCCATTTCCTGTGTGGTTTGCATTTGTAACTTACACAGGTGTCTTACTATCATTACCTAACACAGTGTTTTTCAATTTTGGCATTATTGACAGTTGAAACCCAGTGATTCTCTTCCTGAGGGGGCTGCCCCTCAAAAACTCTCTGACCTCCTCCCAGCAGTAGCACCTCCACCCACCCTCAGTTGTGATGACCAAAGTGGTATCGAGACATTGGCAACGTCTCTGGGGAGCAAAATCGCCCCCAGTTGAGAAGCACTAATCTGAAAAATAGATTTAGGGCATTATCATTTACTATAAAATATAGTGAATATAAATCTAACTTAAATAAAATTACTGATATTTTCAAATAGGCCAATATCGGCTGGGTGCCCTGGCTCACACATGTAATCTAAGCAATTTAGGAGGCTGAGAAGTGAGGAACACTTGAAGCCAGGAGTTTGAGACCAGCCTGGGCAATATAGCAAGACTCTAGTTTCTACCAAAAAAGAAGAGAGAGAGAGAAAGAGAGAGAGAGAGAAAGAGAGAGAGAGAAAGAGAGAGAGAGAGAAGAAGAAGAAGAAGAAGAAGAAGAAGAAGAAGAAGAAGAAGAAGAAGAAGAAGAAGAAGAAGAAGAAGAAGAAAAAGAAGAGGAAAGAGAAAGGAAAAAAGAAAGAAAGAGAAAGAAAGAAAGAAAGAATTAGCTAGGTATGGTGGTGCCTAGCCTATCTATAGTCCCAAAGACTTGGAAGGCTTAGGAGAGAGGATGGCTTGAGCCCAGAAGTTTGAGACTGCAATGAGCTATGATTGAACCACTGCACTTCAGCCTGGTGATAAAGCAAGACCTGCCCCCGCAACCAGAAAAAAGGGTAATATTTGTTAGATATAATTGCATCAACACCATTTTCAATTAAAGTTCGGACTGGCAAAGGCTTTCCTGGCAGATGTGTTTGCTTAACTTTTTCTTGTGTTCACTTGTATTTCCATTACATGTGCGTTCTTTTTTCTTTTTGCCTTTTTTAATTTTTTATTCTTTGAGACGGAGTGTCGCCCTTATTGCCCAGGCTGGAGTGCAGTGGCACAATCTTGGCTCACTGAAACCTCTGCCTCCTGGGTTCAAGCAATTCTCCTGCCTCACCCTCCTGAGTAGCCGGGATTACAGGCACCTGCCACCATGCCTGGATAATTTTTGTATTTTTAGTAGAGATGGAGTTTCAACATGTTGGCCAGGCTAGTCTCAAACTCCTGGCCTCAGGTGATCTGCCCGCCTCAGCCTCCCAAAGTGCTGGGATTACAGGCATGAACCCTGCTCCTGGTTCATGTGCATTCTTTTAAAATCTGTGTGTGTGTGTGTGTGTGTGTTAATGAGTGTGCATTTGTGGGTGTCTGCATGTTTCATTTCATTTTTTGTACGAGTCTTTTTAAAGCATTTGTCCACTTTGCAGGGATTAGCTTAATTATAGCATTTTTATGATCATCGATTTAATTAACTAGGCACGACCAACTGCATATCCCCTTTACACTGAAGGAGGTAAACCACTGCCAAGTTCTGCTCAAGTGTGGATCTCAAAATCAAGCATCCTTCAAGAGTTGGCAGGACCGGTGCCCACTGAAATGCAGAGGGAGTTATGGTGCTGCTGTCAATGTTTATATTAAACATCCATGGAACTAAACCATTTTCCTTTTTAAGACAAAGTTCAACATAAATGGAGATTTTAAGATATTCTGTTTATGCATTCTAAAATGTAGAAAATCTTGTCTAGAGCCCTCTACTCCTGCAACCTGAAGATCAACAGAGGTTCTTGGAAAGCACAGGGGCAGTAGAATGAAAGGGACCTAAGGGGACCCCAACTTTAGCCTCTCTACCTGTGTGACCTTGTGGGTGATACAAAATCTACCTGAACTTCAGCTTTCTCCTTTGCTGCTTTACATGAGAATTAATTGTTATATGAAAAAGGTCTAACCTCTGGCATGTTCTCAGTAATGGTAGTTATTCTAATTCAGCTGAGCGACCATCTACATTTTCCAGCCCTCCTTGTAGCGAGATGGGAATTGCATGACTCCCCAGTAGTCAGTGGTCAAATGAGCTGACATCAAATGTCACTTTTTGTGTGAGGAAATAATGGGCATGAGACACACACGCACGTACACACACACACACACACACACACACACCCTCTCTTCTATCTCTGCAAATGAAAACAAAAAAAGAAATACACAACAACAAAGAAAAAATAAAACAGCAAATTTCAAAATAGAGGTAAGTCGGCCCCTGAAGTTACCCCTGAGGATCCTAGTGACAATTGCCTGACCCATGTTGAGTTCTGATGGGGCAAGAAGTTAACTCTCATTTCAGTTTTACATCAGTGAGATGTCAGGGCTTCTCTGACTATGTAGCACAGAATTGCCAATTCTGAGTAATCCAAGTAGAGAGTCACAGATTTCCAAACCACTAGACAATCACCTTGAAAACAACACCAAGACTTTGCATGTCCATACCGCAGGATTTGTGCTATTATTATCCAGTTTTTTCACAGATGAGGAAACAGGTATGGCTGGCTAATAGAACTTCTCCAAGCTAGAAAGTGGCAGAGCTGGAATTTGACCCCAGCAGTCTGGTTCCAGGATTTTCTCCTTTGGGAAGCCCCAATAAATGTTTGTATAATGAATGATTGATAGACCTGGGGGCACATTAAGTTGTGTTTATTTATCACACTTAACCATGACCATTTCTTTACTGCTGAGAGCTTGATTCATTACCAAAGAAAAAAGGTCAGTTGGTAACAAATAAATCATCTGTGTCTTTGAGAACATCAGCGACTTTGAAGAAAAGAGGGTGGGGGTGTCTATTGAGTTGATAATGAGACTAATGGCATTAAAAGCAAATGCTCTTACTATTTTTCAACTCAATAAGAAGATATGTATACATTAAAATTATGACTATATATATATATCTTCTTTATTGAATTGAAATGATGAATGTATATCTATATATATTTATCATTTTAAGTTGGCAAATTATTATATTAAATGACTGCAGTACTTTGGGAACAAATTCTTCCTTTTATAAAGGACACAGCCTTGGGAGTTGTCCAGGGCATTCTCTCCACTCTTGATCAAAGTGTTTAAGTCTTCAATATCATTCCTGTCTGCAGAAACTCCAGGCCCTGTTCCAAGACCTGCCCTTGGTGAATTATAAAGGGGAAGAAATTTATCTTTAGCACGAAGCTGTTGTATGTGTTTTGTCTGAGACTTTTTCCCCTCTGTGTAACAGAGTAGGAACTCTGCTTGCTGGGTGCTCTGGGGGATTCAATGGCACCACAGCATGGAAGCTGGGCCTTGGCATGGGGTCTGGTACCTAAGGGGCATCCAGTGCATCTTCGGCCCATTTCTTTCAGGCTCCTACAGTCTCCTTGCTTTCTTGGCCACTAGCACCTTGTAGCTCACCTACAAGAGACTCAGTGAACAGGCAACAGCCTCCCGAGAATACCACAAACAGGAAGCCGGAGCCTGGCTCCTAGCACTGAGAACTGCTAGTAATCAGCTCAGTGACCTTGGAAAACTCATCTGGATTCTCTCGGCTTCTCATCCATGTTAAGGACAGTATTCATAAGAGAAGCACTAAGTTCCCTTCTAATTTTGACATTTAATGTGCCATCAGAACTGCATTCCATTCCATCTAAGGATGGGTTGACTTAGATGAAAACAGTACACGTTCAATACAAAACTGAGCTCAAATATATTGCTTTTATTCAATACCAATGCTGTCTTCCTTAATTGAATGTAATTAAATGAATCTCCTATTGTTTTAAGATATTCTTAAACAAACATTTTAAATTTAATTTAAAAATTAAAATTTTTAAATGAAATGGGTCAAACAGATGCAATAATTACATCGATATGTAACTCATATGTATATGAGAGAGAGACAGAGACAGAGATAAACAGAGATGACAGATCTTCATTATTACAATATTAAAACAAAACCTGGTACACCCAATCTAGTCTCAGGACGAAGGCAGAGCCTGTACCTATGAAGTGTCCTGTGTGCCCCTTCCTGATCCCATTCCCATCTCTCTCCCCCTTCAGGCGACATTTCTCAAATTTGTGTATTATGTTCCATGTTTTATATTTTACCGTATGTACGTATCACATAAAATGATTGCTTAGTTATTTTAGTCGAAGGAAGTAAGTTATATGTATTCCTCTGAGGCCTGTAAATTTTTTTTCTGAACATATTTTTGGGTGCCAGTCACGTTGATGTAGTAACCCTAAATTCACTCATTGCTATTGCTGTATAACATTCCACTATGAGAATAAAGCAGAAGTCATTTGTGAGATTTCACAGCTATAGGTCATTTCCTCTGAGTATGGAGGGTGTGTGTGTGTGTGTGTGTGTGTGCATGTGTGTGTGTCTGAACATGCACATTTCCAATAAGGGTGCTATGACTACTAATGTATTCATCTCTTGGTACACTTATGCCTATTTACTCCATGCATTTCAGAGGACAATTACTGAATTATAGAGTACATGCATGTTCCAATTTACTGGGTAGTCCCACATTATTTTCTGAATGGAGCGTATCATTTTAAAGTCACATCAGCAGGGGGCACAGGTTCCCATGGCTACATGTCTTCCCAATACCTGATAAGGTCAGACTGATTTTACCAATCTAATGAATGGGAAACAGCCTTTTGTGCAGAAATGGTTTTCCTTTGCATTTTTCTGATTATAAGTGACGTTCAGATATCCTTTTGTGCTTACTGGCCATTCATGTTTCCTGTACTCTGAAATGCTTCCTGTTTTGCTGATGTTTATTATTGGTTCATTTATCTTTTTCTTAAGAATGTGTAGGAGTTTTTTATCTAGTCATAGTATATCTTAGGTTTTATGTGTTCAAATATCTTCTCATAATGTGTGGTTCTTGTTTATCCACATGTCCATGATGTCTTCAAATGAATATAACTTCTTTGTGTTAATATGTTGATCTCTATATTTTTCATTATTTTTGCTTTTTGTTGCCTTTTAAGAACATTTTCTTATCATGAAGGCCATTAAGATCCTCCCCCATATTATTTTTTAATTGTAAGACTTTGGTTTTCACTTTTCCCATCCAGTGACACAGCACCTTTCGTTATCCAGGCCATGGCCCCCGCAATCAACACTAACTCTGTGACAGATGAGGTTTGGATACAGAGAGGGTCAGGCTCTGGGTTCTCTGTTTTGCTTCATGAGTCATGAGCGTTGTTTGTTTTCTCTCTTATAAACAATATGCTACTGTTCATGATGCTATCGTTTCACAATGAATCTTGTTATTTCCTACAGTATAGTCACACGTGGTTCTTCTTCAGGAAGAATTTATTCAGTGATTTCAGTTATTCCTGACAACATACCACTTCAGGGGTCAGGAAGGAATAGGACAAAAATGTGCTTTTCCTTTAAACTTTGGAATAAGCTTTGGTGAGTTTTATGACAACACTATTTAGGGTTCTTTATGTGATTTCTATTAATTACATAGAGCTATTCAGGGCTTAATAACATATTTACAAAAATAACTATACATTTATTTCAATATGCTAATGCAATAAAAGTTTATAATTTTCTGGCCGGGCACGGTGGCTCAAGCCTGTAATCCCAGCACTTTGGGAGGCTGAGGCGGGTGGATCACGAGGTCAAGAGATCGAGACCATCCTGGTCAACATGGTGAAACCCCGTCTCTACTAAAAATACAAAAAATTAGCAGGGCATGGTGGCGCGTGCCTGTAATCCCAGCTACTCGGGAGGCTGAGGCAGGAGAATTGCCTGAACCCAGGAGGCGGAGGTTGCGGTGAGCCAAGATTGCGCCATTGAACTCCAGCCTGGGTAACAAGAGCAAAACTCCGTCTCAAAAAAAAAAAGTTTATAATTTTCTACTTAAACTACTTGAAAATATTTTATTCCATTTAGACCTAGGTATCATTATATTGTGTGTGGCTATTTTTTTTTATTTATTTTATAAGACAGGGTCTCACTACAGGTACACAGGCCAGAGTGCAGTGATGTGGTCGGAGCTCATTATAGCCTTCATTTCCTGAAATCAGGTGATTCTCCCACCTCACTCTCCCAAGTAGTTGAGACTACAGACATGTGCCACCACGCCCAGCTAGTTTTTTATATTTTTAGTGGAGACAGGGTTCTGCCATGCTGCCTGGGCTGGTCTCCAACTCCTGTAATCAAGCAGTCTGCTTGCCCTGACCTCCCAAAGTGCCGGGATTAAAGGCATGAGTCACCTTGCCCAGCATGACTATTTTAAAGGTATTTTTTAACCATCAGTACATAGAAATGCAACTGACTATAGTATTGGCTTTTACTAACTACTCAGTTTGTTTAGGCTGCTATACAAAAATATCATAAACTGGGTGGTTTATAAACAACAGAAATTTATGTCTTTGAGTTCCAGAGTCTGAGAAATTCAAGATAAAGAAGTGAGCAGATCTGGCATCTGGTGAGAGCCATCTTCTCACTGTAACCTCATATGGAGGAGGGTGCAAGGCTGCTCTCTGGGGGTTCTTTCACCAGGGCACTAAATGTTATTCATGAGGCCTCTATCCTCATGAACAAATCACCTTCCAGGGGCCTCACCTCCAAATATCCTCACATTGAGGACTAGGATTCAACATAAGAATTTGGGGGAATGCGGGTAATCCAGACCATTGCACAATCTCTATGCTAAAAATGGAAATTTACATGGTTAGTTGAGTCTTCTCCCTGAACTCCAGATACATATATCCAACTCCCTGGAGGTCCTGTTAGGTGTCCTCAGGTGTCCCGAGGTAACCCTTCTAAAGCGAACTATTGGCCCCAGACCAGACCACTTCCCGACATCCACCTCACTCACAGCTTCTGTGGTTCAGCAAATGTCTCGATGCCCACCCCATTGCTCAGGCCAAAATATAGGAGCACCGCTTTCCTGCACCACAACTTACAACAGTAACACCCTTCAGCAGCATCTCCAAAACCTTCCCCAAGTAGCTCATTTCACCACCTGCATAGCCACCTCCCACCTGGCCCCCACACCTGACAACTTGCTCCCCCTAAATCTGCCAGAAAGACATTTCTTAAGAACTTTCACTGTTTTGTATTAATTTCTTTCTTAGTCCATTTGGACTGCTATAGCAAAATATCATAAAATTGGTAGCTTATAATCAACAGAAATTTATATCTGGAGGCTTGGAAATTCAAGATCAAGGTGCTGGCAGATGCGATGTCTGGTGGGGACCTGCTGTCTTTATAAAGGAACCTCTTCTCACTGCATCCTAACATACCAGAAGGGAAAAAATGACTCCTTGAGCCTCTTTTATAAGGGCACTAATTTCACTTATAACCTAATCACCTCCCAAAGGCCCTCCTTTTAATAGCACGCTTGGGGATTAGGTTTTAACATATGAATTTAGGGAGGACAAAGGCATTCAGACCATGAAAGCCAGATTCCTATAATCTGTTGCTAATTCCAATAATATGTCTATAGATTCACTTGTTTTTTTATGTAGACTGTTGTGTTAGCTGGAAATAATAGTATTTGTGATTCTTCTTTTTCATGTTTTGTACAAGTTATTTCTCTTTCATGTCATAGTTCCCTGGCTGAACATAGAATGGAAAACGTGACAGTGAGCAGCCTCCCACTGATCTTTATTTTAAAGAGAATGCTTTTGAACAATTCAATGTTGTATAGACGTCATTCCATTATTTGATCTGTAGATACACAGAAATTACTAAAGAAAGTTTTCTTTTATTCTTATATTACTAAACATTTTATATCAAATAATTATTGATATAATCATTATAAGATAATATAATATAATATATTATAAAAATATATTATATATATAAAATCACCTTTTTATCTTATCTTATATTATATTATTTTTAATATATATATATTAAAAATAATATATATTTTTAATTTTATTTTTAATTAATTTTTTATTTTTTATTTTTTATTTTAATTTTTAATTTTTTATTTTTAATTTTTTAAATTAATTTTTAATATTTTTAATATATATTTTATTATTTTTAATAATAAAATTAAAATTAAAATTAATATAATATAAGATAAGATAAGATAAGATAAAAAGGTGATTTTTATTTTCACTTCTGTGAATAGAGTAAATTACATTAATATGTTTTATCATATTGATGTAAATTTGCATTCCTGGAATAAACCTCACTTGATCATAATTCACCCTCTTTTTGCAAAGACTGTTCCATTTAGACTGTCATTGTTTTATTTAGATATGTTTTGCTATGTTTGTAAATGAGATTTAAATACAATTTTCCTTGACTCTACTAATCTTCCTTGGTTGTAGAATCAAAGGTATACCAATGCTTTCTTTTTCACTTTTTTGAAATATTGTATGTAATATTAACAATAACTACTTCTGGAATAATTAACTCTAAAATAACTGGGGGACTAAAATTTTCTTTATAGAAGGAGATTTAATTATTGATTTCATTTCTAAATGGGAGAATAAAGTTACTAGGCAAAGCTCCAGAGATGGAAGAGGGATGTTCCAGGATTGAAGCAAATAGAGCCTATTTATGAACTGAAGGAACCAGAAAGAGTGAGAGTCCAGATAAAGGAGAGGGAGAGAAGAAAGAAAGAACAGGGAGGTCCTGAGGAGGGCATGTCTGCTGGAGAGGAAGATTTGGAATCAGAGATTTAGGAAAATGGAAAACCTGAATTGGTGTAGAAGAATAAGCTATCAGGGACAGGCTGATGGCTTGATGTGACAGATACAGGCAGGTCACTGGGCTGTGGCTTAGATTCCAGAGGTGGTACAGCAGGACTGGAGTAGCAAGAGCTCAGTGTATGAATTAGGGTAATTAGAGGATGCTGGCTGCAGAGCGGGATTGTGATAGGCTGGAGGAGGATGAGGGAAGTCGGGGCTGGAGAGGTCTGTGATGTTAAAGTAAGAAGAGGTGATGTGGAAGGGAAAGAAGATGCTAACATGCCAGAAATTAAAATAAACCACTTTTTTTTAAGGCAGCTGCTATGATCAGAAAGAACAGGTCTGAATTTCTATGCTTGTCAGAGTGGGGTGCTCCGAGTTTGGGATTGGGTTAAGGTTAGGGTAAATGCCCAGGGACATCATAGGAGGGGAAATGAAAGGAGACTGTGGCAAGACACAGTGGAGCCAGGGCTGTATAGAAGTATTTGCAGTGACTAGTTGATTTTGCCCTTATCGTCTGCCCCAAAGAGAGTTCAGAAATTTACATTGATAAGTAATTTAATCCTCACAACAGGATAATGAGGTAGGTTTTAATATTATCTCTAATTTCCAGATGAAGAGCTGATGTGCAGAAAGTTGGTATTCCAGGTTCAGCTAGGACATTTCTGAGATGGGATTTAATCCCAGCTCTTTCTAATCCCAAAGTCATGACAATATAACCAGCTAGAGATGTCATCCCAAAGTCATGACAATAAAACCAGCTACATTCCACGTGCTAGAGAGGTCAGAAAGTTGAGTCAGTCATTCCTGAGACATTAAAATCTCCCAGAGAAACAGCAGGACTTTGGGCAGAGAGCAAGCTCCTGAGCCAGCAAATACCAGAGCGACGACAGGTGAGGGGTGAAGGAACAGATGCCACAGACTCCAAGAGCCTCTGCTGAAGGCTGGGGACAGGGACCTGGAGCTCCCTGGAGAACTGGAGTATGGGAACAGAAGAGAGTGCTGTATTCACTTGAGGTGGCAAAGGAGAAAAGTAACACCCGAGGGAAAGTCAGGTTTCAGTTAAGTTGGATACCCTGTCCTGAGGAACTCTCAAGGGATGTCTTATCACTTAAAACAACAAAAGCTCCTGTACGAGTGCTCCTTGTGTGGGCTAACAAGCAGCCAGCATGCTACCGAAAATGTGCAATGGCAGCCAAGACAAGCTGGCCTGGGATCCTGGGTTGGGACTTTGTATTGAGAGGTCAATGTAGGATTCCCAGAGGAGGTGACATTTGAACTTGGACTTGAAGCATCAGCATTTCCAGGAAGCATAGTGGGATTCCAGACAGAGGAAACTGAGAGGTATAGAGCCATGTGAATCATGCAGAAGCTAAGAACAGTCCACTGTGGCAGGAACACTGGGGACATTTGTGAAGAGGTGGCTTTGCCTGCGAGGCTCTATGGAGAAGGTGACATTTCCACAGAATCTAAAAAGATGCTAGATGAGTGAGTGCCATGCAGGTAAGAGGAGGGGAGGAAAACATTCCCCGTGAGAGGATGCTAGAGCCCTGAAATGTGGCTGGGAAGGGAACCTTCCATTTCCCAGGAAGCATCACTGAGAGATGAAAACACACACCTGGTGGTTAAGGCAGCATCATCCTCTTTTCTGTCTTAGGTGGGCCCAGCAGCAAGACAACAGATCCTTTTGTGTATTTCTTTCCTAAGCCACCTGCAAAGTGAGCCTGCCCTGCGTGACACCACATTGCTTCCACTAAGGTGTTGAGGATAGGGCCATTAGATCCTGGTCCTGTGGGTCTAGACCCAGGGCCCCTGAACAGTTGTATATAAATGATGTGAGAGTCTTCCCTCCTCTACCCTATTTCCTCCCAAGGGGAAGTAAGTCTCCTGTTCTTGATCCTTGATGTCATCTACAATCCATTTATTGACTCCCAATATTGACAAGAGAACTGAATGATGCATCCCACATGCAGCATTTTTCTTGATTCCCTACCTCCACCCCATGAGTTAGATATTATTATCCTCATTTTATAAGCCACAAAACTTAAGCTCAGAGAGATCAAGAGATCTGGCTAGGTACAAACATCCCTTGCAATTGTAGACCTTTGCTTAAAGGGAATATTTACTGCATGCTTCTGTATCCAACATCTCTGATTTTGTTCCTGTTATCTCCATTGGCAGAGAAGCAGTGCCCCTTGCTTCAAGCCATATAACCAGTAAATGCTGGACTTTTGGCTTGCTATCCTGTGATATTCTCACAGGGATCACTGTAGAACACTCAGAACCAGAAACAAAGGGTAGAGCTTCATGCAGGAACATTGGCTAAACCCAGTGAATTTTATCACATTGGCTCAGGGCTTCCAGAAAATTTGGCCCTCACTGAGGCTCCCTCCCTATGTCCTGGTTCAACTTTACTTCAAGGGGCAGTTGAGGGACCACCAGCGGGTCCTGCAGAAGTCAGGCACAGATCAGAGGAGTGAGTGCCAAGACCCTGCATCCTAAACACTGCCTCCTCTTTAGGCAGAAGGCAGAATTCTCCAGTGACTGGTGAAGGAATAAGGTAGTGAAGGAATACGCTTTAGTCTAGTGGACTCCATTCAAAGGCACTGAGAAACTGAGGTCTTCAGCACAGAGAAGTTCACCTCAGGCCTGGGTCTGTGATGCATGCGAAGAAAGGAAGGCCAGCCATCTAGTGAAGTCTTTCAGAATGCTTTGCTTTTTCATTTCCTTCTCTGGCTAAACTCGCATCATGATTATCAACCTTTTAGGACTAGAACACAGTGAGGAGAACAGATTTGGAGTCTGAGTACCCAGAGGTGATTTCTGAACCTACTACTTCCTAGCTGGTGAACTAGGACTAAAAGGTGCATGTTAGGGGGTTAGGGAGAACGAAGGGATGAGTAGACAGAGCACAGAGGATTTTTAAGGCAGTGAAAGTACTCTGTGTGATACTGTAATGGCGTTAAATCATCACTCATTTGTCCAAACTCCTGGAATGCCCAACACCAAGAGTGAACAGTAATGTATGCTATGATAACAATGTGTCAATTTAGGCTCATTGCATTAGCCCATTCCCACACTGCTATAAAGATACTACCCAAGACTGAGTAATTTATAAAGAGAGGAAGTTTAATTGAATCACAGTTCCACATGGCTGGAAAGGTCTCAGGAAACTTGCAATCATGGTGGAAGGCAAAGCAGGCACATTTTACATGGTGGCAGGAGAGAGAAGCAAGTGGAAAAGGCGCTTGACAAACACTTATAAAATCATCAGCTCTCTTGAGAATGCACTCACTATCACAAGACAGCTTCCCCCATCATCCAATCACTTCCCACAGGTTCCTCCCTCAACACCTGGGGATTACAATTCAAGATGAGATTTGGGTGGGGAAACAAAGCCAAACCATGTCACTAATCTACTGTAACAACAACACTCTGGTGCAGGACATCCATAATGGGGGAGGCTATGCAAGAGGGAGTGGTGGGGGATATATATCTCTGTATCCTTTGCTCAACTTTACCTTAAACTTAAAACTACTCTTAAAAACGTAAGTATTTGTAAAAGGTTTTTATCCCTGAACTTTTATTCTATAAAATAGTTTATAAAACACATTTATAAACTAGAAAGGGTAATAACAACAAGGCTACTATGAGGATTATATAAATTGGTACACACACAGCATTGAGAATAACTGACCCACAGCAAGCACTCGGTATGCGTCTGCTATTGTTATTTTCAACAATGTGAATATTGAGAGAGAAGCTAAGAGGGGAAATAATTTGGCCAAGGAAATGCAGCTTGAATGCCAACCTGGGCCTTCAGGTTCTAGAAGTCGTGTTCATTCTGGCACAGAGGAAGACACTTTAAGAGTTCCATAGCTGAGCTAATCCTTGTCAAAAGAGCACCCTTCCATTTACATTCTCCTTTATCCAACAAATTATTTTCTGAGAACTTCCTCTGAATGGGTCTCTGTACTCATGCCTGGGCTCTGGTCCCTGTCTCTGAGAGGTCCTGAGTAGGGAGACATCAGACACACAGAGAAATAAACAGGGAGCAGATAAGAATTGAACTCTCAGTATGGCTTTAAGGGAAGACCTAAGAAGGGCTCTCAGAATCCAGCTAAGGCTGCAGGCATTGGCATTCATAAAGCATGGGAGTCTTTGTGCATAAATCCTGAAAGATCTGTAAGACAAATCAGTGGCATGAGACTGGAAGAACTGGAAAAAAAAGTTTGAAAGGCAGAGCTGGGTACCCACCAGCTTTGTAACTCAGAAACTTGACTGCAGGAGGGCATCCAGCTGAGCAGCTAGCCCAGCCCCGTGCTGTAAAAAATTAGCAGGGCTTGGTGACACATGCCCATAACCCCAGTTACTCGGGAGGCTGAGGCAGGAGAATCACTTGAACTTGAGAGGCAGAGGTTGGAGTGAGCCAAAATCGCATTACTGCACTCCAGCCTGGGCAACAGAGTGAGAATCTGTCTAAAAAAAGAACTTTATCTCCAAATACAGCCACATTCTGAAGTTATAACCTCTACATATGAATTTTGGGGGTTGATAATTAAGCCCATAAGAAGCACTTGTCACTGATTCTGGCAGAGAAAAGATGCTAAAAAATGTCATCTACTACTAACACAGCATGATGACTACTGTGCCTTGTCTATAGAGTTTGATGAAATCCCCATGTCAATCAATGCGCATCATTTGTGTAACATCCATAGCAGAAGTCCCTTAAACCTTTTCCACATATTCTGGAGGGAACATCACACAGTTTCAGCAGCCTGCTGTACCCTCAGGCTCCTTCTGCAAAATGACAACCCCTGTAACTTACTTTGCATAGAGCTGCTCTTTTAAAAAGCTGTGTTAAGATGTATTAGTATTCTCCAGAGAAACAGAACCAATAGGAGATGGCAGATAGATAGATAGTAGGTAGATAGATAGATAGATAGTAGATAGATAGATAGATAGATAGATGAGAATTTATTAGGGAATTGGCTCATGCAATTATGGAGACTGAGAAGTTCCATGAAATGCCACCTGCAAGCCAGAGAGCCAGAGGAGCTAGTAGTGTGGCTCAGTTCAAGTTCAAAGACCTACAACTGTGGAGTTCAGAAGGCCAAAGGCAGGAGAAGATGGATGCTCCAGCTCTAGAGAGGGAGTGAGGACAAACTTGCCTTTCCTCTGCCTTTTTGTTCTATCCAGGCCCTCAGCCAACAGAACGGTTGATCAGGATGGATCTTCCTTACTCACAACCACTAATTCAAATACCAATCTCTTCCAGAAACACCCATACAGACACACTAAGAAATAATGCTTTACCAGTTATTTAGGTTTTCCTTAATCTAGTCAAGCTACACCTAAAATTAACCATCATACAAGGTCTAATTGATACACAAAAAATTGTACATGTGTAATATACGCATCTTGATGAGGTTAAACATGGGCATACATCCATGATAACCACCATCACAACCAAAATACTAAACATATCCATCCCCTCCAAAGGCTTCCTTGTGTTCTCCTATGCTCTATGTTTTGTTTTGTTGGAGGAGGTATAAACACTTAACATGATGTCTATCTTTTGACATATTCTAAAAGGCACAATACCGTGTTGTTAGCTATAGGCACAAGTTGCTCCTGAAAATCTCTAGAACTTATTTGTCTTGTATTACAGAAACTCTATACCCATTGAAAAACAACTCCTCATTGCCCCTTCCTCTAGCTTCTGGGAAACACAATTCTACTCTCTGCTTCCATGAGTTTGACTATTTTAAACACCTCCTATAAGGAGCAGCATGTAGTATTTGTCTTTCTGTGACTGGCTTATTTCACTAAGCATAATGTCTTTAGGTTCATTCCTGATGTTACAAAATTGGTCAGAGCCATGAGCATTGAGTGAAAGAAGCCCTATTATACTACCCCAGCACATGATTTTGGTCAGACATAAATGTAGGGTCAAATGTATCCAGGAATGGTAACGTAGGCATCAACCCTATCTGTCTGTGGTATGGAGCAGTGCTCAGTGGAAAGCATCATATGATTTGGTGGTTACAGGCTCTCTCCTTAAGGACAAAAAGATCAGACTTGAGTTTAACCCAATCTATGCCCCACCTCCATGTACAAAAAACACCCTCAAAGACTCTAAAACACTTTTGTTTCTGTATATCTATAATGTACAACCCTGGGATGCATTTGATCTCCTCTGCTGTTCTCCAGGGCCTTTTCCCACTCCCTTTATCCTAAGGCCAATCATACTTCCTTCCTATGGAGCGCCTGCCCTTCTTATCCACAGGTAAATGGCCAAGACAGAGTAACATGTTTCCCTTTCAATTCTGAGAGAATGGGATCAGAATGAGGAGGTGGAGTTCCTGTCCATTATTGTGGTTTTCTTTCAGAATCAGGGACTTTGTAACACTTGGCATGCCAGCAAATGAGGGGATGGCAAAAAACGTGTGAAGGTGTGTCTCAGTTCTGACCGTCTGTGATGCAATGTGTGGCCCTTATAGCAGTGCACATGCACCCCCTGTCAGGCCCTTCTGCCCTCACACTACAGCAGAGCCTGGACCTTAGAAGGCAGCTCACGTCTCTGCTGCTGCAGGGAGGAAGGCTGGAATGATGGATGGAGAGCGATTTGACAGGCCGATTTCAGTGAGTGTGTGGGTGGGTGGGTTTCAACTTAAAGAAGGCAGGAGGAAATGCCATGTCCATGCACTTGTTCATTCCTGTATTAAACAGAGGGTGTGCCATTCCCCTGCATGGTGGGAGGCTCTGATAACACAGAAGAGCTCATTGTCTGGGTGGGGGCACTGGCCGTGAACCCACAGGATCATCACAGCCAACAGGGATGGTACCAGGACACAGACACACATGCTGCAGGGATGCACACCAGAGGGCATCTCACTCAGCCCTGGCTCTCCAAAGAAATTTCAGAAGCAGGGATTTGGGTCATTTATTCGTTGTATAGCTCTTCGCAAGTCCTTCCACACAGCACGGTTGGGAGAATCCTGAGAGTGACAGAAGTACTCTGTATGCTGCTATAAGTGCTAATTATTATTAAGAAGGTGATTGTACTGGGGCACAATGCAGTCCACATTCCTCAGCATGACACAAAGGCAGCTCAACATCTGACTCGGATTGCATCACTGTGCCATGCGGTCTGTTCTCCACATACAGAGGGCAAGCACCATTTCTCAAGCCATCCATACCTGGCCACACTGCACGCCTTTACCTGCTCCCTGCACCCAGAATGCCTTCCCCCTTGCTGTTTGGCAAATACGTGCTTACTTGTCAGAACTGACATCTCCTATCATCCCACACATATATGCATGCACACAGACACAAATGAGGTACCATTAGCTGTGTCTCCTAGACAAACTATTTGATCTCAAGGTAAGTCAGGAAAGACTAAATTCATTAAACAATCTTTAAGTCTATTTTTCAAGAAGCCCCTTGGTTCTGATTACCCAGAGGCTCTGAAAGAGCCCTGGGTTAGGTCTCATGTTACTGATTCTACCTGCAAATTCTCCATTAGAGTGAAGCACAGGGCAGTGAACTCACGGATAACCCTTTTGTGCATACAAGGATGTCCATTTCTATGTTCTTTGCAGTAACACGCACAGGGAAAGGACATTTTAATGTACAATATTATAGGAGAGTGTTTGAATAAAAGATAATATGCTATGAGTCAACAATTAAAGTGATGCTTTAAATGTACTTAAGAATGAAGGAAAATGTTCTATTAAGTAGAAAAAATAGACTTATTAAATACTTTATGGTGGGATCTCATTTTTATACAAATCTAGTAAAAAAATAACACCCTGGAAGTATACAAAGCCAAGATAAGCTCTGGCCACAGTGAGTATAGGTGATTTTAATTCCCTCCATTATATTTTTTCTACAGGTTTTAAATATGCTATAAGAAATCATACCTTAAGTCACCAGGAAAAAATAAATGTGTTTTTATAAATCACCTTGATTCAAATGACTCAAATTTTTGTATTCTAGACTTTCACATATTTTAATAAGCATCCATCCCTCCATCCATCCATCCATCCATCCATCCATCCATCCATCCATCCATCTATCTGATGTACCTCATGATCGTGACCCTGTCCCTTGCAGCCTTTGGGATATCACTGAAGCAGAGAGCTGATTAGAGACCTGCAGGTGTTCTGGGCCTGTGGAGGGACCCTTCCTCTACTGCTGGCTCTGCTTTGAATTGAGACCTGAGGACCCTACACAAAATAAACAGGGGCCTTCTCCTTTATCCACACAGGTTGAACAGCAGCCACCAAGAGCAGACCAGGAGCAGCAGGATGTGGGAGCTGTGGCACAGGCATGCCAGGAAAGTCCTAAATGATTTCTAAGGCAGACCCTGGGCTGACTTTGGAATGCCAATGGAAAGATTGCTACGTGAGAGTGTCAGAAGTGGGAGCTGGCTGTGTCAGCAATAAGAGACAGTGCATGTCCCTGACAAGTTTCAGGCCCCTGAGCTTCACCAGCCATGTGCAACCCTCTTATTTGTACCAGGGAGGGAAATGAAGCTCAGCAAGACCATGTACCCCAAGGCCTAGGAGGAAAAGTCCTGATGAGAACCCCCACCTCCACCTCTCTCCCCAGGCCTCCACTGATACTGAATGTACTACACACTGGCGTCCTGACTGCCAAAGAATAGCTCAACCTCTGTCCTCAGTTAAAACATCTACTATAAGGACACATGCACAGGAATGTTCATTGCAGCACTGTTTACAATAGCAAAGACCTGGAATCAACCCAAATGCCCATCGATGATAGACTGGACTGGGAAAATGTGGCACATATACACCATGGAATATTATGCAGCAATCAAAAATGATGAGTTCGTGTCCTTTGTAGGGACATGGATGAATCTGGAGAAGATCATTCTCAGCAAATTGACACAAGAACAGAAAAGGAAACACCGTATATACTCACTCATAGGCGGGTGATGAACAATGAGAACACATGGACACAGGGAAGGGAGCACCACACACTGAAGTCTATTGGGGGAAATAGGGGAGGGACAGTGGGGGGGAGCGGGGGAGGGATGGCATGGGGAGAAATGCCAAATATGGGTGAGGGGGCAGAAGGCAGCAAAACACACTGCCACGTGCGTACCTATGCAACTATCTTGCATGTTCTGCACATGTACCCCAAAACCTAAAATGCAATAAAAATTTAAAAAAATAATAAAAAATAAAAAAACATCTGTGAATGGGGACAATGGCCTCAGCTTTGCCTGCCTTTAAGGGTTCTTTTAAGGAACAAAAAGACTTACAGATGGGAAACCCATTCAGACCTTCCACTCTCCAATTGTGTGACCTGCACTTTTCATTCTCCAAGCAGGCATGCTCACCCACTTTATTTTGCAGAAGCCCAAACTATCCCACAAACAATAGCTTTCACATAAATGCATTTTTGGAAGCAGTGAAGGCTCCAATTAGGATTTTGATGTCTAAAACAAAATGCATACTATCTCTTCTAATGTAAAAGCAATTTACTAACTTCCTACATAAAGGATTTTTTTCATTTAAATAGAGAAGAAATCTTAATAATAGATGATTGCTTTATGAATATGAAAATTATATATTCACTGCATAATCAACCATTTAATTGACACATCATTGCATCTTCCATGGAGTGTGAGGAACAGATTTGAAACCATGTGACTGTTCTCATGCTTCCTTTAAAAAAAAAGGAGGTCTGCTATTCAACTAAAAGTATAAGAAAATATCGCATCCAATGCCATTTTTATTTATTAAGCATCTGTTGTGTGCAAGGAGAGATGATTACAGAGTTTACAATCTTCACCACTACAAAGCAGAAAACTCATGAGATCAGTGCACAGATTGTCCTAATACAATCTAGTTTTAACTCCTTTGGGGAAAAGGCAGAAATGAGAAAAGAAAGAGTTTTGAGGATCAACTCTGAACAAGCACTCTAAACATATATTTTCACTTAATTTTCAGCACAATAGTATGTAATAGGCATCATTAGCAAGCAGGTTCTAGATGGCCTAGAACAACCTGCACCTCTGTTGGTAGAGAACCTTGAGTCCTTCAGGATGCCTCAGCAGAAATGAGTGCAAGGTGCTCTGAGATTTGTGCTAGCTCTGTTCTTGTGGGAGAAGGATTGCAAGAGAGACACTGGGGGCAGGAGGCCTTACCCAGGGTTTTCGTTCTGTGACAGAAGTGTTGGAGCCTGACCTAGGGCTCAGGGAAAAGCCTCCGCTATCTCAGGTGTAATTCCTACAAGGCTCTGAAATTGGCTCCCTGCAGGGGGTGGCAGTTAAAGGAATGGAAGGAGCCAAAGGATCTGAGGATAGGACTATGACAGACCTCAAGAAGCCCAGCATCCATCCTTCTCAGCAGAACAGGATTGCTAATTACAGAAAATAAAAATAGAGATGCCCAATCACATTTGAATTTCAGGTAAAGGATAATTTTTAATAGAAATAGGCTCCAAATCATGCATGAAAAATATACTGAAAAGTTACATGAAATTCAAATTTAACTGGGCGTTCTCTATTTTAACTGGTAGTCTACATCGGAGGGACACAAAGTTCTATCTCCTTACAGAATGGGCCCGCAAGCACAGCATCACATTGACCCCCATACAACCTGCAGCTGGCTCTGCCCCTGAGGATATGGGTGCACTGCACAGATCCAAAAGCAGAGCACATCACGGCTAGTTTGCATCATCGATATGGGGTTGCCTCAGAATCTGGGTGTCTGCTACTGGGCCACGAGGATTACCCATGAGAGGGCACCTGGGAAGAACAGCAGGACCCAAGAAATGGACACAAGCACCGTGCAATCATTTGATTTCAATATACAGAAGGAGTCAAGCACAAAGACTCTGGAAAGGCAAAATTAACTTTATCCCGAGTCCGTGTCCTCCCTTCCTCCCATTCATTCAATATTTGTTGATTTCCTGGGATGTGCCAGGTACTGTGTTCTGCAGTTATAAAGATGAGTAGGACCCCAAAAGGCAGCCTTGTGTACCAGGTTTCAAACTCTGTCTCTGCCCTCTATGAGCTGTCTGATCTTTCACTGACCCTGTTTCGTCATCTGGAAAATGGGCCTAAGAGTGCATTCACACCAGGTTATTTTAGGATTAATTTAAATGAAGTAAGCATTAAAGCAAAAATTATACTCTCCAAAATCTGACTGCCCACTTTTGACCCTATTCTCATTTTCTATTCATGGAGAAAGACAGATGATCTCATAATCCGCAAGCAGCAAAAAAAGGATACAATTTTATAGGACACCAGAGGAAGGAGCAAGTTCTTAACAGAAGAAAGGCATTTGACTACAATTTGGAGAAAAAAATAAGGTGTGCTTCATACAGGCTTTTAATTAAACCTACTCAGGGTTCCTTGCTATGGAAAGCCACCCCTCCTCCATCCTTAATAACCCCATTCAGTCCCTGAGGTTTGCTTGGGACTTGTCTTGTTCTCAGGGCTGGAGACATTGTGCAGTCACACAGAGAAGTTATACTTGAGAACGAAGAGAGAGACCCAGTGACATAACTGAGACCCTGAACTGGACTGTCTGAAGTCAGATCTGTCTCCTGGACTGGTCCTCATTACAGGACCCAATAAAGGTTCCTTTTCACTCAAAGCAGTTTGGTTCAGAGCTTTGTTACTACCAGTTAAACAGCTCCCACACTAGGGGACATCTATTAATTTTGCAAATACCCAATGTTTCCTTTACTGTCTGATGAATAAAGAAAAGACAATTTAGAAGAAAATTGTCCCAGCTACTCAGGAGACTGAGGCAGAAGAATCCAGCCTGGGCAACAGGGCAAGACTCCGTCTCAAAAAAAAAAGAGTAATCTTTATGTTAAGGAAGAATACTGGGGTCTTCATCTCATATGAAGATATGGTAAAATATTTCTATTTGACTTAGATTTTGAAGGTGTCACTTTATTCAGATATTGAATAATAATAAAACAGCCAATACTACTGTTACTTAAAATACAAATAAAATTCCCTTAACTTACTTTGAGGAATTGTTGGTATTCCTGGAGATAACTGATGGGTTCTAGACTATGGCAAAATCATAAGGAAATACCCTTGCCTGGACAAATACTTGAGATTCAAACTGAGCTCATAATGTCAATGGCAATTCATGCTGAACTGTATTGTTTCCTTATATTTTGAAACATTTCAATTAACTGGAGTTAACTCCAGGAAGATTTTTTTAAAAAAATTTTTGCACATTTAAAGATTTTGAAGTTCAATTTTCACACTTGCCAGAAATTTTAAGAATATTCTATTTACATGAACAAATTTTTGTCTCTGTAAACCAATCAGAACAGAGTACTTTTAATTTAATTTTTGTCTCTGTAAACCAATCAGAACAGAGTACTTTTAATTTAATTTTCGTCTCTGTAAACCAATCAGAACAGAGTACTTTTAATTTAATTTTCGTCTCTGTAAACCAATCAGAACAGAGAACTTTTAATTGAATAGAATTCATCACCTGATGTATTAGTACTAGGAAAGTGTCACCCAGGCACATATGAGAAGTAAAGGCCTTCTTGAATTACAGATATATAAAGAGAGCTGGGTTTTCAGCTTCCATTTTAACCGCAGATGAAGAGACATGAGAGACACTGAAACACAGATCACAGACCCGGATACCAAATAGCAGTTCTTCCCAATGCACACAACATTCTTAGTTAAACATAAGCCTAAATAGATAAACAAACACACTAACAGACTGAAATCTGTATTCTCTGTCATTTCCCACCCAACAGAGAACAGACCTCTATATTTCACCAGTCTCTTTACAGAAACCACCAAAGGGTCAGATTATAAAACCAAATTCCAAATCATTGCTGCCACCAATAGGAAGCAAATTTATCAGCTGTCAATGAACCAAACACAAACTTTGTAGAATATAATAACACAAAACAAAGGTAGAAAATAATAACACAGAACAGACGGTCAGCAAAATTTCATTGTGCTTGGAATTCATCTCTGAAAGCCAAGAAAAGATGCACGTGGGCTTAAGGTGTCTGTCGCTGGTTACACGGTTTACCTGGCTCTGCAGGTGAATCCAGGGGCATCTCAATGGATGACTTCTGAGACTATAAAATGACATTATTTTTAAAAAGATAAAATCTTTGCTAATCTGAACTGTACCACAATAAACATATGTGTGCATGTGTTTTTAATAATGGAGTGTTTTATACTTCTTTGGGTATATACCCAGTAATGGGATTGCAGGGTCAAATGGAATTTCTATTTCTAGATCCTTGAGGAATTGTCACGCTGTCTTCCACAATGGTTGAACTAATTTACACTCCCACAAACAGCGTAAAAGCATTTCTATTTCTCCATATCCTCTCCAGCATCTCTTATCTCCTGATTTTTTAATGATCGCCATTCTAACTGGCATGAGATGGTATCTCAATGTGGTTTTGATTTGCATTTCTCTAATGACCAGTGATGATGAGCTTTTTTTATATGTTTGTTGCCTGCATAAATGTCTTCTTTTGATAAGTTTCTGTTCATATCCTTCACCCACTTTTTGATGGGGTTGTTTTTTCTTGTAATTTTTTTTAAAAAAGATAAAATTATGGCTCTTATAAGTTAAAATTTTTATTTAATTTATAAGTAATGACACAACCAGTGACAGACTATTCTACGTTCTACTTAACTGCTTTAACTTTAAGATATACTCAGAAAGTTAATTGAAAAAATAGAAACTTATTAGTGATGTCTGTCCTCAGTGTGGAATGTGAGAGTGTGTTAGTGCATTGCATGTGGAGGAAGTAATTTTACCGCACACTAATTTTATGGTGCCAGTGATTCAGAAGATAAAGCTCAATTGTGTGTAGGTGTCTATGAGAACATGGGAGGTGTGGCTGTGGCTAAGTGGTGGAAAGGAGGGGCGTGTAGCACCTGTCTCAAAGCAACAGACTCGAGAAGGCACCTCATCTTAATAGTTTAACAGCTTGACACAAGAACTTAATAAACAATTTCATGAGAGTCTGACATTAAAGTGCTAAATTCCTTGAGCTCAGGTGAAGTACTGGAAAGCCAAAAACACTTTATTTGTAAGAGAAAAGTATTTACTGTTGGTTGTCTCCTCAACAGAATGCTACAGACTTTTTTTCTTAAACAAGACTTGAAACCCACAAGGGTCAAGCACCTAAAACTGATTTAAAAACATGCTCATAGAAGATGCATATGTATGTAAATATATATACATATGCATAAATGTGAATATGTGTGTGTGTGTGTATATATATACATATATATGTATATGTATGTATATGTATGTCTATGTGTGTATATATATATATATATATATATATATATATATATATACATAGAAAGATATACAAAACAGAAAATAATGTGTCATGCCAACATACAGGCATGACATACTCATAGTATTTGCTGAACATTTCCTGTGAGCCAGTTCTTTAGCAGACAGCCTTTGAAAGTTAGAAAAGTGACCATGGACAAAGTTTGGGTCTCCCATAGGCACCCATGGATGTGAAATCTATGTGTAACATTCACATGCATCGCAGCATTTGTGATTTGGGCAAGTTTTGCCTCTGACTCTCAGTTTGCTCTACTCTCCACTGTGAGTGTGGTGCTTGGATGCTTACGTGCTTTCACATGTGTTTGTGCTTTATTTTACACTGAGCCCTGAAGACAGGATAAATGACAGGAAGGAAAGGAGGGTGGGCTCTGAGGAAAGAGGGACTGAGAAAATGAAGGAAGTAAAACAATCTTGGGGTTGTTATCTCTGGAGAATTTGTCAACACATGCTATCAAGTGACAATAGCTTGTGAGTTAAAGCTCCTTGGGGGCATGTTTAGACACCTACGAGTAGACTGCAGGTTGTTTGGGACGGTGTGACTTCACTTCACGAGTATTGACAAAGGGTATCCACTACAGCTGTGCTTTCCAACACTCCTATCAGCCTTGCACTTGCAAAAGAGCACAAGGGAATTGATTAGAACAACGCTAGTGTGGGGGAAAATGAAGAAATAAGGAATGAAGAAATAAAGGAATGAAGAAATAAACTTTTCTATATGTAAATTATTTTTAAAATAGCCAAAATAACTGGACCACATTATCTGCTATTGGTTGCAAAAAAAGAAATTATAAGAGATTTATAAAATATAATGCTACTTATGTAAAACTTTCAAACTCACCAACTAATACAAGATACTGCTTATAGCTAAATATATATGTAGCAAAAGTCCAAAACTATACATGGGAATGATACACAACAATTTTAGAATAGTGGTTGCATTTAGGGAAGTGGATGAAGTTATGAGAGCTGAAGCTTTTGCTTATTTAGCTATAATGACTATTTCTTGAAAAAAAAATGAAGCAAATACCATAAAAATATTCATCTTTGTTAGACTTGAGTAGTGAGTGCCTTGTTGTCTGCTATATTTATGTACATTTCTATTTTTTCATTTTAAAATTATAATGAAACCTAGGTACATGTATTTCAGTAAGAAGAATTGGTCTCTCAAAAATGCAAGTGTTATGCTCACTCTCTGGGTGATGGGATCATTTATACCCCAAACCTCAGCATCATGCAATATACCTACGTAACAAAACTGCCTATGTACCCTCTGAATCCAAAATGCAAGTTAAACTTATGAAAAAATATGCAAGAGTTAAATCAGGCATGATGATTGTCACAGTCTAGAGCAAAGGCCACCACTTGTGCCCCCTGATTTCTTTCTTGGCAAAGTTCTTCTGAACTACAGTTTATTTGTGATTAAAAATAGGTTGTTCATGGTTTTCTATATCATGATCTGAAAAATTCTGCCACCTTCCACTCACTACCTGACTTTGATGATACTCCCACTTTTAGGCATTTGTTGTGGCAGGACTCCACTTTCTATTATAATAAAAATAAATATTTTAATAAATATTATTTTAACCTATTGTTGCATAATAATGTTACCATAAATTTAAAGGATTAAAACAAGCTGCCACAAGCAGCTCTTGTATTCGTCAGCTTGTGCTGCATAACAAAACATCCTCAAACTCAGGGCTTTAAAGATACTATAAGTCTGTGCATTGGGAAGCTGGATTCAACAGAGTGGTTCTTTTCCCTGACTCAGCTGGATTCTATCTGTGATCAGCAGCGGATCAGCTACAAAGCTCTGTTTCTTGGGGCTCTGATACTGATTTTAACTATGATTATCAGGGTACGGAGGTAAGAGGAGCAAGACGGCCTCTGTCCTGTGTCTTCTATCAAGTCCCAGAGCTTGTTTACATAACAGTAGAATTCCAGGAACAATAAGAAGCAAGTCCCAACATGCAGGGGCTTTTCAATCTCTACTAATGTCACATTTGCTACTATTCTTTTGGCCAAAGCAAGAATGTGGCCCCAAGTTCAGATTCCATGTAGAAGGGCACTATGAAGGGAAGGGCAACGGGGAGGTATGTACAAATCAGGGCCAAGAACCAAAGATCCATCACAGCCCTCCTTAGTGAGCCCTTGACTTAAGACAAAGGAGCAAGACGGGTTTATTCATTTATTTGAGATTCACTTTACTTCAGAAGTCTCGTGGCCCTTCCCTGCATTTCTACTGATTGCCTCCAGTTTACATGGACTGCTTCCACAAATCATTACACCCCTTCTTTAGTGATCAGCTTTACATATTATTTCTCCTGCAACAAAAGACATTTACTGCACTTGTATGAAAGAGAGTAGCTAAAAGAAATCTATTGGCTCCCCTCCCCTCCCCTACCTTCTCCTCCCTTCCCCTTTCCCCTCCCCTACCTTCTCCTCCCTTCCCCTTTCCCCTCCCCTCCCTTCTCCTCCCTTCCCCCCTCCCCTCCACTTCCCTTCCCTTCCTTTCCCTTTCCAATGCATCTTTGTAGAATGATAAAGATGTGATTCAAAGTTCCTTTTCTCATGATTGCCGAGAAGTAGCTGATGACTTCTCTTGCGTAAAAAGCCAAACAATAAGATTTTTTGCCATATTTGCTATCCACTGTGAAGGTCAAAAGTCATCATTGCATGTTCCCAACTTAAAATACCTAAAACAATATTTTTTCAAAGCAACAACACAAATCAAAAGAAATGTGTTGGCTCATGTAACTAGGAAGTCCCGTGGTGAAGCCTGGAGAGGACTTAATCCTGATTCGATTCTGGTTTTGTTTGTTTGTTTGTTTGTTTGTTTGTTTTTTGAGACGGAGTTTCGCTCTTGTTACCCAGGCTGGAGTGCCATGGCGCGATCTCGGCTCACCGCAACCTCCGCCTCCTGGGTTCAGGCAATTCTCCTGCCTCAGCCTCCCGAGTAGCTGGGATTACAGGCACGCGCCACCATGCCCAGCTAATTTTTTATATCTTTAGTAGAGACGGGGTTTCACCATGTTGACCAGGATGGTCTTGATCCGTTGACCTCGTGATCCACCCGCCTCGGCC